>JAKSZT010054581.1:3449708-3516239 GCA_026826555.1 Tolypeutes matacus
CAACCCCTATGCTAATGAGGCATACTTCTCAAGGAGCCTGGAAATGGCTTAGTTTTATGCCCTCCTTTGCAGTGCTTTGCCTCGCACCCAGCAGTACCACTGATGGCAAGTTCCAGGAATTGTTTGCCGGTTCCCCTTTGGGGAGATGGTAATCTTTGTGCTCAAACATCAGATTTTTGGCCATGACCCAAGAGAGAGCGGTGGGTGTAGAGTGGAAGAGAAGAAAGGAAAGGAAGGCAGGGGGACAAAGCACTTAGGGATTTGGGTTATAATGGGGAATCCGGGTTTTCTTATGGGATGCGTCTTGGTGTTTTTTTTTAAGCTTAGGGCACTTCTTTTTGCTGCCGGGCACTGTATAGGTCTTCCTTTTGTTGTCAGGTGCTGTATAGGTGACGGTTTCTCGGGTGGCCAGGCGTTGATAGTGAACCTGTGGAGAGGGGCTCAAAGCGGCATTAACTTGCTCTTTAATTAAACTGATAATTTTATGAACAGCCCAGGGTCCAATGGCTAGAATAAGAAGAAAGGTTATAAAAGGGCCTAGCACTGGGAGGAAATAATGGAGGATTCCGTTGAATTCCCAAGAGGGGTTTGTTAAAGCTGTTTCTCTTTCTCTTTTTCGCTTTGTTAGTTCTTCTCTAAGTTGGGCCATGTTGTTTTTGATAAGGCCGGAGTGATTAGCGTAAAAGCAACACTCTTTTCCTAAAGCGGAGCAAATTCCTCCCTCTTTTAGGAAGAGGTCGTCTACTTCCCTGCGATTTTGGAGGACAACTTCAGATAGTGAGTTTAGAGATTTTTTTCAAATGAGAGATGGAGGTTTCTATACGGGCTAGATCTTTATCTACGGCCCTTCTGATAGAGGTAAGAGCTGATTGTTGTAAACCCAAGGCGACAGCCCCAGTGTTAACTCTTGTGATACCTAGAAAGGAAGCGATTGTGACGGCAGTGATAACTTCTTATTTTTGTACATGAGTTGGTAGAAGGTTGCTCTGCCAGGAGTTAAGGAATTGGTTATTATCATGAAAGTAGATGCGGGGGAAAACAGTGGCGAGCACACAAGTTTCACCAGTGGCGTTAAGAGTTGTGACACAGAGGCATGGGGTGAGACCGGTAGAAGAACATAGCCACTTTGTATTATTGGGGAGTATCAGAAACTTTATATCTGTTTCAGGGGTATTGGTAAGGTTGCAAAGAGTTTTCATGTAGGGGGTAACAGAGCCTCCAATTTTTGTAATACAGAGCCCGCTGTGGGATACGGATTGGACGGTTAGTCCTATTTTTGTTTGGTTCCAATTACGAGAGGTGGGATTGGGGTCAGTAGAACTGTTGTAGGAGGCATTAATGGCTATAGCTTCGTAATAGGGTGACATGTAAGAGAGACACAACCAGCAGGCTTGGGTAGAGTTAGGGCTGGAAGAGTTCAATGCGAGAAAGGAAGCGTTAAGGAGGGATAAAAGTGGGTTGTAGAGTGACTAGCAAAGACGTGTTAAGTGAGAGTGGGATGTTGGTGGAGTTGGATAACTGTACGCTGGCTGAAGCCGAAGATGAGGGCATAGGAGGAGGAAGTGGTTGTGGGTTGAGCACTGGGTTGGGGCCAACTGCAGTGGTAGGCGGGGGAGAGGGCTGTGTTTTTTGTATTTTGAAAAAGGTGCCATAGTCGTAATGGCCCATGTAGAGCCGAATTCCCCACGTGCGGCCAGATAGCCATTGGACGTCCGTGGGGTTTTGTACTGTTATGGTGATATTGGGCCAGCCTGTAGCTTTTATGTGTTTGTCATTGTTAGGGGGATTGGACCATCCGTGTGCTATTGACTCGCATCCCCAGGAGGGACAGTAATAATGTGAGGGATCATGAGAGGAGGAGTGGGAGGAACCTGTTGAAGAGGGGCAAATGTAATAGCCTGACACCTGTGCTGAGGCTGCTATAAGGGAGGGCTCTCCTGTCCGTGCTGTTTGTCGTAGGTAGCAAGCTTTGGATGTGGACCCGTCAAGGGAAGGGATTTTATTGCCTTGCGGGCCGCAGCCTTGGGGGTAGAGGACAGGGAATTTGGGACTGCTAATACCCATATTGATAAGGCAACAGGCATGCAGGGTGAAAGAGGGAGCGCCGGATGTGACATTATAACGGAGGGTGAATTTTTTCTTGCCAAAGCTGTAACGTCCAGTTAAAAGTTTGATGATCATTATTAGCAAGCAAAAAGGAGGGAAATAGAAGGAGAAGGGTGAGGATTTTAAAAGGGGGTACCATTAGAAAATAAAGAATGTGAGTATAGTAAGAATGGTAGTTATAGAAAGGGAGTAACAGTGAAGAGGAAGGAGTTGAGAGAAAGGTATTACTCACGGTTTGTTGTTCCTTTTTTGGCAGGCCGTGGCAGGACGAATGTTTTTTCCTGGGACCCAGATAGGTTGCGGTGCTTCTTCTGGAAAGACACAAGCAAAGCCCCTCCCTTGGGCTAAAAGAGGGCTAGGTACTTTCCAAGTATTGTTTTCGGGGTCTTTCCAATATACCATAGGGGCCACTGTAGGTGTATATGACGGTCCCCAATGTTTGTGGAGTGGAGACAGTCCCTTTTTATCAAATGTGAGGAGATTCATATGAATGAGACAGCTGGTAATAATTTCACTAGGAGGACTGTGTGGCCATTACGCCTTTTCCTTTTGAATTAAGATCTTTAGCTGTTGATGAGTACGTTCTACTATTCCCTGATCTTGAGGATTGTAAGGAATGCCAAAGTGGTGTGTGATGTTGTATAATTTTAGAAAGTTAGCAAAGGATGTACTGCGGTAGGCAGGGCCATTATCGGACTTAACATCCCAGGGGACTCCCATGAACAGAATGGCTTGATGTAGAGCTTTGATACAGTGTTTTGCTGTTTCCCCAGCCAAGGGAACTGCATAGCAGAGATGAGAGAAGGTAACTCTGGTGACATGAACAAACTTTAGGCGACCAAACGAGGGGACATGTGTAACGTCTAACTGCCAACGAGAGTTGGGTTTAAGGCTGCGAGGGTTAACTCCCTGGGGTTGTAATGGCCCTAATGGGAGAAATGGAGCACAGGTTTTACAAGATCTAACCAGATGTTTGCATGTTTGGATGTTAAGGTCTGGCAGCAGATGTTTCAGAGAGATCACTGAGAAGTGAAATTTGGAATGTAGTAGCTTGGCCTGATTGATGAGATTTCCAGGTGTCGCAACTGCTGTCATAGACATGGCACAATCTGCTAAATGGTTGCCATGAGCTAAGGGCCCAGGCAGATTGGAGTGACTCCTGATATGTGTGATATACCAGGGAGCAGTGCGGTGTTCAATTAGTTTTTGAAGGTATAATAATGCCTTATCAATAGGTGTTTCTTTAGGAAAGAATGTAGCATGTGCTAGCACCTGGCAAATTTGAAGAGTGTAGAGGCTATCAGTAAAAATATTCAGGGGCTCAGAGGGGAACAATGTAAGTGCCAGATGTACAGCTTCAAGTTCCCCTGTTTGTACAGAGTGAGGATTAGGCTTGACATATGTGGAAGGGGAGCCTATGTTAGGCTGGTAAACCACAACAGCATATTTTGATTTGGAGGCATCTGTAAACACAGTAGTACTTGAGGGGAGGGGGGAGGTAGAAGGATAAGGGTAAAAAGGGTCTGAGAATGGCAACCGAATGAGCCCTTGAAGTAGTTTATGTTGAGGATAATGGCTGTCAAAAGTTCCAGTAAAGCCTTCTACTAAAATTTGCATTTCTTCACTGTTTTGAAGGAGTTGAGTAGTAGCCACAGATGAAAGGGGCCAGACAATGGTGTCTGGTTTCACTTGAAAAGTGTGGAGGCAGAGTGTACACAGATCGCTGGCTAAGGCGACCCAAAGGCGCACTGCTGGACAGATCTTTGAAAGTTTACTTTTAGCTGGGTGTGACCACAGCAGTGGGCCCTCTTGCCAGAGGACTCCAGTAGGAGTGCCAGACGTGGCAAGAATTAAGGCTAATATAGGACTGTTCGGGTTGTACCTTTTAAGCGTGCACTGTTGAAGTGCGTGGTTAACCGCTTGTATGGCTGCTTTTGCTTGCTGAGTTAGTGAGATGTTTTTAGTAACAGCCTGAGGTGGTGTTGCAGGCAATCGCAGAAGGTCAAAGAGAGGCGTAAGTTGTGCAGTGGAAATGGGAAGAGCTGGTCTTATCCAATTAATGTTTCCACATTAATGATGAAGCTCTGTCAAAGAGAGACGATCAGGGATCTTTATCTTAGGAGCAATAGGTTTAACGTATTGAGAAATTTGAAAACCTAGAAATGAAAAGGGTGGGTGGTGTTGGACCTTTTCAATTTTAATGTGAAGGCCTATATTTGTTAGATTTTGTGTAAGCTGTTGGAAAACAGCGTTTAAATGCTGGGCATCGCTATGCGCCAAGAGGATGTCATCCATATAATGAATGATCATAGCCTTAGGAAATTGTTTTTGTAAAATTTGTAATGGAATGTGAATAAAGGATTGACATAATGTAGGTAGGACTGGTTATCATTCTCTAAGGTAAAACTTTGAACTGATATCATTCAGTAGGAGCTGAATGATTAATAGAAGGAATAGTAAACGCAAATTTTTCTTTATCATTTGGATTAAGAGGAATAGTAAAAAACAATCTTTTAAGTTAATAATAATAATATGCCAATTTGTGAGTATTTTGCTAATTCCTGAGGAAGGGGCCAGCCTCCCCAGGAAGGAACACAACACTCCCTGGGCAGTACATTTCAAGGTTTATGCATCAGTCCCTGGGAGAGTGGCCAGCTCCTCCAGGGAGGAATACAACACCTTTTGAAATATATTTTATTATTTTTAATTTGTTACAAAACATCCTTGATGCGCTTACTATTTTAGTTTCCATTTATTATTATTATTATATATAGCAGAGGTGGAGTAAATCAGACAAACTTAAGTTAAAGCACCTGCCTTTTGATTTTTAGGCACAGAGGTAGTTTTATAACACATATTTTAAAATAATTAAAATTATGATTAATAAAAGTATACTTTTGTTTAATATTACACTGAAACATTATTAAATTTTTAGCAATTTTATATACCTTTAAAGCATTTATATGAACTTTTTATTTATATAACTTTGTCATAAAATTAGAAAACTTCTTTAATTGTACAACACTTTTAAATATTTCATTCAACTTTTATCACATGAACTTAACCACTTTTAGTATTCCACCCCCTTCCAGGGAACAAACCAAACCATTTGTAACAGTTTGAAACAAAAAGCATTTTTTGACCTCATCATGTTGCAGAGGGTAGTAGAATTGGGGCGAAGTGGGGAAGGATTAATATTAACAGGGAAGCAAGGCAAAGGGGCTAAGGAGGAAGGGGCGGTGGAGTTGGTAGGAGGGGGAGCAGAGGCGGAAGAGAAAGGGTTGTTGTTAGAGAGTGGTCCTGAGTAAGGGTAGGGGGGAAGGGTGGAGAGGGTAGGGGCGGGGGGGAAGAGGGGAGGACCAACACATTGACTGACATGATAGGACTTGCGCGCCACCTTGTGGCTGCAGTGGAGATAAGGAGGAAGAAGAGGAAGGCGGCTCAGGGTTTTGGACCGGAAGGGAGGGGTATAGAGACGCAGTTGAAGAAGGAGGGAGCCCCTGGTCCTGAGTTTTTTCGAAAGACTGAGAACTTCCTCCTTCTCCAACCGCCCCCCGGTCTGGTTTTTGTTCACTAGGAGGAAGTTCGCCATGTTGGCGGGGCTTAAGGTTGGTTTGTTTGGGCGGGTCTAGTTCAAGCGCGTTGTTAAGCTGCTCGATAAGAGACTCCGCATTAGAGTCTTGGTCCGAATTGGAGCCAGACTCGGGGCAAGAGGGAGATGCCTTTTCTTCCTTATCGCGTAACTGAGAGGACAGAACCTGGGACGTGGGGGGGCGAGAGCCCTGGAGACAGGAGCGGATGGTAATCATTGTAGGCACAAGGCCGGGGGGGAAACACTTCCCTTCGTGTTCCATGGCATTGGTAACATGGTCGATAAGGTGTAAATAAGTATCGGGGTCCCAAAGGTGGCAAGTTGTGAGCCAAGGGTTAAAAGGAAGGAGAAGGTCCCAATAAACTTGTAGTTGGCGAATTGAAACTCTGCACTTGTGGGCGTCTAGGAGTCCGGCAAGGGCGCGGACTTGGGGCGCTTGGCGAGATGATAGCCTACCGCCCATTTTAGGCCTATGGAGCCGTGGGGGTTGGGGCCCTACCTAGCGAGCGCGGCGATCGGGTAGCGGCAGCTACCGGGGGTTCTGAGCAGAACAGTGAGACGGACGCACCGAATTTCGGGGTAGGGTCTTACCCGTTCACGGCGGGCAGTGCCCCACGTTGGGCGCCAATTGTGGTCGGGAGCATCCTGTCCGGTCGGGGTAGGAGAGGCCTAGGCTCCTACGGGGGCTCGCAGGCGTGGAGGGCGTATGGCGGAAAGAACCACCGCGGAGACGAGGTAAGCACGCAGGTCTAATTTATTACAGGAAGGTTTGTTGTTTATATAGGTTCTGATAAGGGAAGTGAGTTAAGGACATGATTGGAGGAAGAGGGGTGACGTACATAGTAACTGGCAAAAAAGAAGATTTTTAGAAAAGGTTATGATTGGACATTGAGGATTGACTGAAAGAAGTCTTTTCAGGTTCATGCCGGGAGTCACGTAGCACGTGGCAGGCATTTTAGCCGCTTGGGGGCACCATTTTAAGTGTCCCTACCACATTTCCTGCTTCCTTATTTGTGATTTCATTTTCCAAACAGTGAACAACTTGGTTCTCCCTATCCACAATGTATTGTTCAGTCTTTATATCCCATAAAGTATTTTGAAAAATGCTAATTCATCTATAAACCTATGAGATATGTCTACTATCTACATTCTGGAGCTCTTTTTTTTTTTTTAAATCTAGTTGTATCATCTTCTTTTTGTTGCATTGCATTTCTGCTCATCAGGGCCTTGTGCCTCACTGCACAAGTCTAGGATGCCTTTTTCCTTTTCTTTACCAGGAGGTCCTGGGGATCAAATGTGGGCCCTCCATATGGTAAATGGGAGCTCAATTGCTTGAGCCACAGGGGCTTGCTTGGAGTTCATTTTCCCTTTACACTTTACAATGCATTTCTCATTTTAATTAACCAGAGTTAGTGCTGAATTCATGGGTTAAGGGCACAATCTTCCTTTAGAAGATTTAGAGCTCCTAGGGAAAAATGAATCTGCATACATTGTATTAGACTATGGTTTCTTAGTCTTTACACCCAAAGTGTAAACTCATTCATATGCCATATAGGTATTCCCCAGATAAACCTCCTCCCATGCATCCTCCCATCACTGACACCCTGCACCAATGATCCTCTCCTGCCAAAGCTGTAACCATTCTGTGATCCAATATTTCTTCAAAAATGAAGTCAACAAAATAACCGACTGAAATTAAAAAGAAAATGAAATAATAATGAGTTTTAAAAATGACAAAGTACAAAATTTTGTAAAATTTTGAAATAAATTTTTTTTAATTTTTAAAAATTTGCATTATGTCTCTCACGACTGTAAGTTCTGTTGTCTTGTATTTACAGTGACATTTTCTTTCATTTATTACCCCAGTGTCTTACTTTTTTTCATTTTATCTTCAAAGAAGCTTTAAGTTATAGAAAAGTCATGTAGAAAATGTAGGGGATTCCCATATACCCAACATTCCCCTTTTTCCCTGTTTCCCCTATTAATAATATCTTATGTGTAGATAATGCATTTGTTATAATTTATGTGTAAATACTGAAGCATTGCTATGAACCATGGTAAATGATTTACATTATGGTATACAATTTGGACCATACATTTTTATAAATTTTGATGAAATTTAACATGGCCTGTATCCATCACTGCAAGACCATCTAGAACAACTCCAAGGTCCCCAAAATACCCCATGTTCCATATATTCTATTCCTCCTTCTCCTTCCCCTCAGGACCCATGGCAACCACCAAGCTTCAGTCCTTGAAGAACAAGATTCACAGTTACTTACAACATTGAGGATTTGACATAGTGGGCTGTCCTTCCCTATATGGCACTGCCTTTTCTTTTGAGAGACTCCCATCCCTCTATGTAAGAACATAGCAGAACTCCCCAGGATGGGAGCCAAATATTTTCATATTCATTGTGTAGGTCTCCACCGACTGATACAACATGCTATGACAGGATGAACACTCACACACTCCCTAGCAGCCTGCCCCAGGTGTGCCCTGTCCCACATACCCATTCATCCAACACCCTAAACATGAAACCATACACCTGCTTCATTTGCCAAAAGAACATTTCCAACATTGTAGTTTCAACCACATTGCCTGCAAATCCCCAGAGTTCACTTCTCCCTCCCCCAACCCTCCTCCCAGTTCCAGAGACAGTGCAATGCACTCCCCTACCCTACCCCCCTCAAAAACCAGCATCACCAATTCCAAAAGCATCCCTGCACCATTGTCAAGCCCATCCACTGCACACCTTATCATAGTTTTGCCCATATGGGCATTGGCTCACAGTCGTCTATGCCATTTCTGAGAGACACTTAAATTTAAGATAAAAAGTAATACAAGGGATACAATTTCATAGGTTTTGGGGCACAAATTATCTGTTGAATAATCAGGCAACTGTTTCATTTAGAACAATCTTCCGCACTCAGGCAGTCACCCACAGGAGTTTTGAAACCTTTGATTCATTCAAAACTGGGAAAGAGATTAAAATAAAGTGGTTGTTTATTGGCAAAGTTGCTGTGTTTTATGGGTAGGGAACTGACCTTGGAGTTTCCACTACCAGGTGTGAAACCATCTCTAAGTCTTTATAACTTGTGATATCTCAGGCAAGACATTGCACTTTTAATTAACCTTCCTGAGCATTTACACTGTTACACTTTATATACATTAACTCATTCATAGACATATGTCATGGTTGATTTACTATCATACTCCTTAGGTGGAATAACTGAGGTACAGAAATGCATGTGCAACAATGACAATAAATAGAAGTGAACTTCATCAAAAGCCAAATGTTTTGTGACTGAAAAGACATTATCAAGAAAGTGAAAAGAACCTACAGAAATAGTTGCAAATCATATTTCAAGTAAGGGTTTAGTAGCCGGTATGAATAAAGAACACCTACAACTCAACAAAAAATAGAAAAACAATCCAATTAAAAATCAGCAAAGAACTTGAATAGATAATTCTCCAGAGGATATACCAATTACCAATAAGCACATGAAAAGACATTCAAAGTCATTATTCATTAGGGAAATGCAAATCAAGATGAGTTACACTAAGACAGCCCATATAAAAAGGTAAAAGGAAAATAACAAGTGTTAGGATGTGAATAAATAGGATCCCTTATACATTGCTGGTAGGAATTATAAAAATTTATAGCCACTGTGGAAACAGCAAAGCAGTTCCTCAAAAACTTAAAGAATTACCATCCCACTAATAAGTATATTAGATTTGAAAATAGAGACCCAAACAAGTCCTTGTACACCAATGTCCCTAGAAGCATTAGTCACCATAGCCAAACAGTTGAAACAACCCAAATGTGTCCTATATAAATAATAGATTATTCAGCCATAAAAAGTAATGAATTCCCCATACATGCTACTACATGAATGAACCTTGAAAACATTATGCTAAGTGACATAAGATAGACTCAAAAGGATAAATATTGTATGATTTCACTTATATTTCTATAATAAACAAATTCAGAAAGACTTCTAAGCAGATTTGAAGTTATGGGTCAGGAGGAATGAAGTGCTATTTATGGAGATTATGTATGGGTGATGAAAAAGTTTCAGTAATGGATGGTAATGATGGTAACACAATATGGTAAATGTAATTAATTCCACTGAACTGTACACATAAAAATGGTTGAAATGGCAACTTTTATGTTATTTAACTGTTACCTCAATAAATTTTTAAAAATCTAATATAACATATGAGAAAAAAGAAAAAAGAAATGGTCTTAGATGATATCAAAAGATACTGGCAATTTAGCTGGGATTTAAAATGGGCAGGAAGAGAAATAGGATTTGGTCATGAATCTTCGTGTAGCACAGCACCACCATTTGCTGACTATTTTACATTAATATGAATTGCCTTTAACTACAAAACTAAGAAGTCTATTTCTTATTTCTTTCCTGCTACTCTCCTTGTAGCACCTCAGTCCATGTTTGTTAAACAACAACTTCCATACATTCTAGCCCCTTCCTTGTCCAAGCCAAGTAAAATTCCCTGAGTAATGTGTGAGCTGCACCCCCAATTTACTGATGGTTTCTGTGTCCCCTAGCTCCCTTGGAGGGGATGCCAGAGGAGCTTCTGAGTGACAGGGTAGATGAGGAGGCCATATCTAATGCCAAGCTAAAGCCACATGTTTTTGTCTAATATAGATATGTTCCTTCCTTGGATTCATTCTCTTTTGATTGAGTACAAATATGAAAACATGACCATATACATTACAGATGTTAGCTACCATCTTTTTGGAGGAGAAAGTTTAGAGCAGGACCTCCTAATAACAGACACCTGATAAAAGAGGCAGCCTCAGCTTATAAACTGCACAGTAGGGAGCCTTTTCCTCAGAAACAATTTTTCCTTCTTGGATTAAGACTTTTGTAATTGCCATCAAATGGACAGGAAAAGCTCATGTACACTTATTCTTGTGGTCTTTGACTTTATGGCTATTTCCCACCTGGTTTTCTGAAATCACCAAGATCTGAGCAAATACTATACACCATTACTCATCATAGTGTTTTCTTTTATGTAACTGCAGGTGGCCTCAAGATCAAGCAAAAAAAAGTACATATTATGGAATCACTCAGTTATGAGGGAAAAACTCTAGATGATCTCAAATCCAGGGCATTCTGTTGGCTTTAATTTGGAAAGCCTTCCTGGTCCCTGATTCCCAATGGTAATGAGGATTTGGGATGTGGTTAAAGATATAGATTTTCCAGAAAAAGAGCTATGACCAAGTTCTACAGTCCTTGTATCTCTGTTCTTTCTAAGTGGTATAGGATTATTTGCTTGGGGTTTTAGGGTATCCACATGTGGTGTGATTATGAATGTGTGTGTGATTGTGTGCATTTCCCAGGTGATATTTGCAATCTACACAGGACAACTGCCAGGGTCAACTGCTAGGGCCAAGGTGCAAATGATGGTGGAGCTTCCTAATGACTGAAAAGATGAGGTGGCCCCATCTAATGCTGAGGTGGGGTACCTATTCTTTGTCTAAAATATAAATATTCCTTTTTTGTTTCTCTTTCCATTGAGTTCAGATAAGTATATCCAATCATGTACATTATATTTTATATATACAATTTCCTAGAAGAGGAAAGATTTGAGTGGGGTCATCTTCAAACTGACCACTGACTTAAAAGGGCATCCACAAAAGGCAACAGCAGATTATAAACTACATGGTAGAGGTCTTTTACTCAGCAGTAATTTTTTATCCATTGATTAAGAATTTTGTATTTTCAAAGGAAAATGGACTTGGGAGATGTATGCCCAAGGAAAACATGTGCCTTCCACAAATGTTCCTATATTTGATTCAACCACTGTTTCCATTTGTTTTGTAAAGGTATGAAGAAAACAAAGTACCTGAATAAACACTACACATCATGATCTGATCCTCAGAGTGTTTTCATTTCTGTAATCATACATGACTCTAAAAGCAAACAAAAACAGCCTATATTCTTGAATCACCCACTTGTTGGGGAAAAATCTGCACAAGAAAATCAGAGCATTCTTGCTGTCTTTGTCTGGAGAGTCATTCTGGTTCCATATCCTGGAAGAAACAAGGATTGGGGTATGGTTAAAGAAAGTGATTTTCCAGGTAAACAACTACAGTTCTTATAAGCATCAGTGCTCCCTTAAGGTGGTATGGATTATGTGCAGATGTGGGGAGGGTCTGTGTGTAAGTCTGTGAGGTGTGCTTATGAATGTGGGGGTCAGGGGAATTGGGTGTGAGTGTGCATCCTGGAGAGGTGCAGTGGGATGCATATCCTTGAACACACTTCTAGCCTTCACTCTTCACCCAAATCCAAAATCCCATGATTACGAATAAAACCTGAATTTGCTCCTATTTGAGAAAGACTGCTGTCCAACTGCCCCACAATACTTTTGAAGGCCTGCAGGGTTTCTGGGGACCTTGTGTGAAGGGGCTACTGACTGTCTTGTTCACACACTGGCTCTCACGCTCCTGTTGGCCTGGTCTCCTGGAATTAACCAGGCCTATCACAGAGTCTTTGGACCACAGGGCTGAGGGGTCCTTGCTTCTCACAGAACCCACAGCTCCACTGACACAGGTCTACTCTGTCCCTCAAACTTCTCATGCCCCTCTCTGTGAACTTTCCTCAGGCCACAAGGGTGTTTTCCTGCACTGGGCCACTTATACATGTATAAATGTTTTCTTTCTTCCCTCCCCCACCTGTCAATACTGTTCCAGAACAAGTCTGATTCCAGAAATTATCCTGTACTAAGTTCAAGAGAAGATATTTGGGAAGTAAAAAGAGATTCAAAGAGAGAAAAGGAAATTTGAAGCATGTCAGAAGAAGAAGGGAAGGGAAAGAAGTGCATATGGAATCCACTACTTTTCTAGCTTTCTTTTTGGCACCTCAGAAAATACAGCAAAACAGGGGAACATTAGAGTACCTGCTATTTTACTTGAACATGCAAGTGGAAATAAGAATCAGCTCGTAAAATAGGCACAGGAAGTGAAGGATATCCTGAGAACTTGTTCCCCAGGGGACAGAAACCCTTTCCATACAATCCCCTAGGCTGCTCAACCATCCAACCAATGGCCCTTTAGTTTGGAGAAGGCTGTATGTGCCTGTAGGGTCACCATGTACAGCTTCCTCCTCCACTCATCTCTGTGCCTCTCCAGATTCCAGAACTTGTGATTGTGTTGCAGATCCTGGAATTAACAGCTACAAAGAATATGCATGACCTGAAGGTCTCAGCTTGAGCCTCAGAGGAGCTGGTGTTTGGAGAATGGAAGAAGGCATAGTACCAAAGAAATGGAGATGCCTCAGTACTCAAACCCTTATACCCATTTGTTAATCAGTCAATTTAGTGAAACTGGTTTTCAGTGTGAAAGATTTAGAGTGAGTTTTAGAAACAGGCTTTACTTTTTAATGTTAGATGTTATTATATTAAACAATATTTATCCCCTACTAGTTGTTTTTCTTAATATTTATCAAAGATTATTCTTAATAATCTTTAAAGAAAAAGATTTTTCTTTTTCCTTAAAGCCCATCAATTTTACTAGAATATATATTGTCATTAGTCATTCTCAGCCAGTGCTCAGTGTGCATATTTAATATGCAGCTCCAAAGAATTCCTTCTATGTTTAGAAAAAAATGATAATTTTTAAATTTGTTTCTCATCTCTTCTTTGGATTATTTCTTTCAGACAGTTCAGTTCTTCACATATTGACCCTTCAATATCTCTCATTAACTTTTTTTTAATTTTTTTTTATTATTTTTTTTTATTGTGGGTAAAAATCAAAATTTTCACAATACATACCAACATTTGCAAAATGTTATATAAATATATATGCATATATGTGCATTTGCTTACAGAAATGTTATTTATGTGTGTATGTATATATATATATATATATCTTAAGAGGTGCTTAGATACCCAAAATATTACATGGTACCCACTGGGATTCCCATGTTGCCCACCTCCCACACCTCCCACCATATCCCACACAAACATCTCCCACAAGTGTGGCCCACCACCCTCAATGGACTTACACATCCTGACTTTTGAGACTTCTTCTGAACTCTTTTACAATCTTTGTTAAATTCTCTTGAATTTTTTCCCTCTTTTCAACTTGTTTCTTATAAGGCATTATCATTTACTGCATTTCTTCTAGCTTACATTACATTTATGGAGTGGTTTTTCCATTTTTTCCACATTTTTTTCCTGATTTCTGACCCTGCATATTTTGAGTATTTCTTATCTGATGTCTTTTCATATCTTGCTTCATTTTCTTAATGCCTAATACTTTGTTTTTGAAAATGTACATCACAAAGTACATTGAGAGGAAGATCTTTTATTTCTTTGTGCTGTTACTCTGCATTTATTGTTTTTCTGCCCTATATTACCTTTGTATGTCAATTAACAGAAGTATTTTGTCTACTGGTGATTTCATATGACTTATATCCTTGAATTTGTAGGCAGTATTATGATTCAGAAGAGGTTTCCCAACCTCACAGAGCTCTCTCTCCTGTTGTTTCTGTAAAATGTTCAAAAATATGGCAGCTCCTTCTGGTTATTTCATCACTCTGTACTTCTCCCATTCTTAAATATGGGTCTTAATTCTCACTACCATTATTGCACCTGTCTGTTTCTATCTTCATCTTGCATCTGATTATTGATTTTTACCCCTATGGAAAGTTCTTGTTCTGGAAGGGAACAACTGCCATCATCTTGACAAAATTCTACTCATTGCCTTTAAATGTACATGTATTTTCAAGATCAAGTAGCTTTAAAGGTATTTTGTAATATGTCTTAAAATGTAATTCTTTTCTGAATTAAATTTTGCTTATAAGTATTTTATCTAAAAATTATTAACTTTTGGTTTCTTATTATTATTGTCAAAATTGAAGGTAAGTTCATGTCAATTCAAAGGAGGTTATTATTGATTTATGATGTTAAAAATAAATTCCAACATAACCCCACAAAGAAAATATTTTTAAAAATTTCAGAAAAAGAAATAAGAATGGGATCAAACTGTTTCACTACAAAAGATGAACTATATCCAAAGGCAGTGGCAATGGAGGAAATTAGGGGTGAAAAGTTTAAGATGTATAACAAATGAATTAAATATGGCTAAATCAATCCTGCCTTTTCAGTAATTGCTTCAAAAGGCAACATGAAAATCCCAGTGGGTTCCATGTAATATTTTGGGTAATCTAAGCATCTCTTAAAATATATTTATATATATATATATATATAAATAACATTTTTGTAAGCAAATGCACATATATGCATATATATTTATATGTCATTTTGCAAATGTTGGTATGTATTGTGAAAATTTTGATTTTTACCCACAAAAAAAAAAAAAAAAAAAAAAAAGTAAATTAAACTCACCAATGAAAACACACATATTGGCAGAATGGATTAAAAAAACAACCTGGAACATCTATGTTACTTTTTAAAGAGATTCACATTAGATCCAAATAAACAAACAGTTTGAAGATTTCAAGATATATAAAAATATTCCATACAAAGAGTAACTAGAGGAGAGCTGGGTGGCTATACTAATATCAGAAAAAATAACCTTGAAGTCAAAAACTACAACAAAAGAAAATGGAGGACACTATATATTAATAAAAGGTCAATCTCCCAAGAATATATAACAATCATCAACATCTAGGCAGAGAGCCACAAAATACATGAAACAGCATTGGCAAAGCTGAAAGAAGAAATAGACAATTATACAGCAATAGTTGGAGACTTCAACACCACATTCAATAATGGGTCAATCAAGACAGAATATTAGTAAGGAAACTGAGGATTTGAACAATAGTATAAACAAACTACACCTAAGAGACACATATAGAACACCACTCAACAACTGTAGAATACGTGTTCTTCTAAAGTGCCAATGAATCATTCTCCAGGCTAGACTATATGTTAGGTCACAAGATAATAAATTTTAAAATAGTGAAATCACACAAACTTTTGTCTCCTACCACAATGGAATGATATTAAAATCAATAACAGAAGGAAATCTGGAATTGTACAAATAAGTGGAAAATACACAACCAATAGGATAATTTTCTGAAATCTACCTACAAGGGATATCAGAAAATTCTTAGAGACAAATGAGAAGGAAAATAAACCATACCAAAAACAAAGGGGATTGTGGGAACATGACCAATAAAAATCTTAGCTCTCACTAAAACAACAAAAAAAGCCAGAGGTGGCCATGGGGACCTGCTTTGGGGCACAGCAAACCAGGACTCTGTTAACCAACTCCCAGAAGAGAAAGAGTCAAAGACACAAAGAAACCAAAACAAGTAATCATGAATTATTAAACCTTCCAGCTGCTGGGAAGGGCTCCCCTACCCTACTCCTGAGATATTAATTAAGGGTAAAACTCCTGGTGAATTGTATCTAACTGAGAGGAGAGCAGATGTCAACCTCCACGGGAAGTGCTTTGAGTCATCTAGGAGGGTACTGGACAGATAGGGAAGCCAGGAATAATCAGTGTTTGCTGATTATTATTCCAGTGACTGGAAGGCGTACAAATATCCAGCACCCAGGGTAGATGGTCAGGTGAAGACCCTAGGCCCCTGCTGCAAATGGATGTGTGACTACAGATTCCCTGTGAGGAAGAGGGGTCTGGGAGAGTGGAGAGTGATTGTTTTGCAGTGAGTTTAGCCAGCTGGGACCCCCCTGAATGTTGGAAGGAGGCAACTTGACAGGGAGAGGAGAGGGAGATCTTCCCAGGCTGATCATGCTCAGCCACCTAGGAAAAGAGAGAAATTACATCAGGGAGGAGGCAGAGATAGTCAGAGATCAGTACCACTCCAGCTGACTGCAGGGGATCTAACCTGACCAAGGGAAAGGGGGCTGATAGACCTCTGAATAGCTAATTAACCCAAGGAGGCAGAGTAGCTCAGTGAGAGAATTCCTGCCTATCACATATAAGGCCCTTGGTTCCATTTCTTCCTATTCCTTGAGAAGAGGTCCACCAGGTTATCACGTATCCAGCTGAAACTTTATGACAGGGAACATACAGACATTTTCTTTGTATTAGCTTTAATTGGATTTCTTATAATTTTTAAGGTCATTTTCTTTTATTTCCCTTTTTCTGGACTTGGGGGTTGTCCTGAGTCGCGTTTCAGCAACAGATGTAGGCCATTTTACATCAGCATATACTATGCAGAACTGTGTGGGAGAGAGTGAGGTCTACGATGTGAACTGTGGTCTATGCTTGGTGGCAAGGCCCCATGATATGTATATCCATTGTGGATGAAGTGCCACACTGATGAAGGATGTTTGTGTGGGATGTTGTGAGAGCTGTAGGAGGTGGGGAACATGGGAATCCCTGTAATTTCTGTGTAATATCTATGTAATCTAAGCACCTTTAAAATATATATATATATAATAATAACAATTATTTAAGCAAATGCACATATATGCATATATATTTATATATCATTTTACAAGTATTGGTATGTATTGTGAAAAATTTGATTTTTACCCAGAGTGAAAAAAAAAAAAAAAAAAAACTGAAGAAGAAGAAGAAAAAAAAACCCTAGTTCAAAACCTCCAGAGGGCAGGATGCAGGGTGAGTGATTGAGGGACACCAGCAGACTGAGAAGATCCTTAGGGGTCTAAGAAAGAAGGCTGTTTTTTCGTGTTTATTATTATTTTTTCTTCTTTCTCCTTTTTTAAAAAAATGATTTGCTGTCTTGTTTCTTGCTTGTTTTGTATCCCCTCCCTTTCATTCTCTGCTTGTTTGCTTTTGCTTTTTCTTTCTTTTATTCTTTTGTATTCTAATCAATTCTACCTATGCTGCTTCTTTTCACTCCTTCACCTTTATACTTTTTGTTTTACATAGTTGTTTTTTCATTCCACCTCTTTTATTTGGTCTCCAATTTTTCTTGTATTTATCCCTTTCTGCCTTTTTCTCTGTAATACTCTCTTTCTTACTTTTTTCTCTCTCTCTGTTTTCTTTTCCCCTCTTCTCACCATTCGAGCATTTTAATTCTTTCTATATATTTGTATCTCCATTTTGTTTCTTATTTCACTGTTTCAATTCCACTTTCCTAAATTTATTCCTCTGTGCTTCTTACTCGTGTTAACTTTTCAATTTCCTAGGTCTTGTACATTTGCTCTCCTGCCTTTTACTAATACCATTACGATTATTCCTTTTGTCTTCCTATCTCTCTCATTTCATCTGGTCCCAATTTTTTTTCCTTCAAAGGAACATAAGCAGATCTCTCTCATAAAAAACAGTTGAGTGGGAGTAAGGTCCTGTCTAAGTGAGCAGTTTTGGGAACTCACAAATTAGAAGGCCTCAGGTCATCAATCTGGAGGGAGCCAAAGAGATAAATTCCTCAAGGTGCTGCTGGCTTGATTCTTGGTTACTGTGTTTTCTCCTCCTTGATTTCCCCTTTCCTGTGTATACTGATTTTGTATACCAAGGCTATCTCTTTTTCTTACATCAGTCTATCTTCTGCTTTCTGTTGTTGTTCTTACATTCCACCTCTCTTTGTTTAGTCCCCAATTTTTCTGGTTTATATCTCTACATCATCTATCCTGTTCTCTTTCTGTTATGAACTTTTTCTTTTTGTCCTTTTTTTTCCTCTTTTCCTCTCTCCACATCATACTGGCCTTTTAATTCAGTCTTTATATTTTTCTCTATTTGGTTTCCCATTTCATTGTTGGTACCCCACTTTTCTATTCCTCTTACTCTAAACTGCTTACATGAGTTAAATACTCATTTTCCAAAGTCTTAAATGGTTCCTCTTCTAACAGTTACTATTATTATTACTATTATCCTTTTATTTTTCTTAACTCTTTTCACTTTATCTGGCCCTAATTTTTTCCTCCAAGGGAACATAGACAACAGCAAAGAAATAGAATAAGAAAAAGAAAGTGTCAAAGAGAAAAGTTACACAAAACAGTAATTAAATAAAACCCTAGCGTAAAGGGAGAAGCTAATCAACTGAATAAACCCATCAAGATAAAAGGATGATCAGAGGGCAAAAAAAAATTACAAACTATACTAAAATACAGGAAGACATGGCCCAGTCCAAAGAACAAACTAAAATCCAGGAAGAGGTACAGAATATTGAACAACTAATCAAAGTTGTACAAATATCATGGAACAATTTAATGAAGTGGAGGAAGAAATTAGGGATATTAAGAAGACACTGGGATAAGATAATGAAGAAATTGAAAACATTCACAGTAAGATAACAGATATGATGGTGATGAATGGCACAATCCAAGAAATCAAAAAGACACTGAAAGCACATAACAGTAGATTTGAACAGGTGGAGGAAAGAATTACTGATGTGGAAGACAGTACATCTGAAATCAGATAGCAGAACAGATACATAAAAAGATAGAAAAAGTCCAGCAGGAACTTAGAGATTTGAATGACAACACAAAATGCACAAACATATGCATTACAGGCATCCCAGAGGGAGGAGAGAAGGGAAAGAGGACAGAAAGAGTGTTGGAGGAAATAATGGCTGAAAACTTCCCAATCCTATTGAGGGAGATCAATGTACAAGTCCAGGAAGCACAGCACACCCCAAACAGTATGAATCCCAACAGGCCTGCTCCAAGACTATAGAACTTCCATATGATCCAGAAATTTCACTGCTGGGTATATACCCAGAAGAATTCAAAGCAAAGACATGAACAGATATATGCACAGAAATGTTCATAGTGGCATTATTCACTATTGCCAAAGTCGGAATCAACCCAGGTGCCCTTCAACAGATGAATGGATAAACAAAATGTGGTACATACATACAATGGAATATAACTGAGTTGTAAGAAGGAATAATGTGCTAACACACAGGATAACATGAATGAATCTCGAGGACCTTATGTTGAGTGAAGGAAGCCAGGCATTGAAGGGTGAATAGTACATGGCCTCACTGATATGAATTAAGCAAATTGATCAGACTCTGAGAACTATTGTCTGAAAGATATGTCTACAAGAAATAGAAAGGGAGAAGAAGGTCGTGAGCCAACAGCCATACGGACATAATCTATGGTAAGGTGAAAGTGTGTAGTCTTGTATTGAAGGGATATGACAGGAGGGTAGTGATATTATTGGGCTGGATAGGGTAAGGTTTACAGGTGGGGGGGTTGGAAGGTTCAGGGTACTGGGGAGAGGGTTGGGAGAGTGACCAGGCAAACACTGGGGATTGGTGGGTGTGTGGATGAAACTACAATGTTGAGAAAGCTCTTTTGGCAGTAAGACAAGGAAGGGTTACTAGTTTAGGGTATTGGATGGGCAGGCATTTGGGAGACGGTGCTCCTGGAGCAGGCTTCTAGGTACTATGTGAATGATCATTCTGTCGTAATGTTTTGTATCAGTGGGTGGAGACTCACATAATGAGTGGGAAGGTGTTGGACTCCCATGCTGAGGAAGCCGGATATACTCTCAGAGGAGAGAGTGTCTCTCAAGGGCATAGGTGGTTCCTAATAAGGGAAGACAGACTAGTGTGTCAAGTTCTCAGCATTGTAGCAAGTATCTATGAATCTTGTCCTACAAGGATTGAAGCCGTGGTCACCTTGGGCACCAAGGGGAGGTGGATGGGGGAATAGAATAGATGGGAGAGGAGGTATTTAGGGGACAATGGAAGTGTTCTGCAGGATATTGCAATGATGGATACAGTCCATGTTAAATTTCATCAAAAATTTATATTAGTATACAGTCTAAATGTAAACTATAATGTAAACCATTAACCATGATTAGAACCTAAGTTTCATTGTTTATACATCAGTTGTAACAAATGTTCAATCTACATGTAAAAAGGTTATTAATAAGGAAGGGGGGAAAGGGGGAGTATGTTGGTTACAGGGTAGTCCCCTATATTCTGTATGTAACTTTCCTGTGACCCAAAATGTCTTTGAAGATAAAATTAAAAAAATAAGACACTGGGGAAGAAATGGAAGAAAATGTCACTGTACATACCGGACAACAGATTTTACAGGGATGAAAGTCAAAACGTCAAAAACAAATTTTTTTTAATATTTTTAATTTTTTAATACCCCAATTGTTTTTTACATTAGCTTTATAAATTATCTATTTTATTTCTTATGTTTAAAACTACCATTATTTCATTTTCCTATTACACGAATTTGGCAATATTCTTGGCTTCACTTTCAAAGATGTTTTGGATCACAGAAGGTTTACAACTATGGCAGGGGAGGATCATTGGTGTGGGGCATCAGTGATGGGGGATACATGGAAGGGAGTTCACCTGGGCATACATATAAGGTATATAAATATGTTCAAATGTTCATGGGGCATTGCCACAGCATGTAGAGATTCATACAACAACTGAAAGATTATTGAATTACCATCCTGGGGAGCTCTACCATATTCTCTAATGGAACAGCCACAATCCCCCAAGTACAGGGGTAATGACTAGTGAAGAAGGAGGGTCCATTGATAGACCCATATGATGACTATGCTTATGAGCCTTTTGCTCTTGAATTTGCAACTTAGCCTAGTGTTTTAGGGTGCCTAAGAGTTACCTCCTGAGAGCCTCCATGTTGTTCAAATCTGTCCTCTCTCTAAGCCAAACTCAGCATATAAATGCACTTCCTTCCCCCCAGTGTTGGACATGACTCCCAGGGCTCAACCTCACTGGCACCGAGGGATTACTACTAATCACCATCTGGTGAAGCAACTGAGAAAAAGACCATGAATAGAAGGAGGAAAAGGTAAAGACAAATGAGTTTATATGACTAAGAGACTTCAAAGTGAGTCAGGAGGTCATCAGAGAGGTAATGCTTAAGCACATCTCAGCAGGATCTCATAGATGACCAAAATAGAGTCAACCTCCCAAATACTGAGGCTCCTGAGGGCTCCAGGTACACCCAGGTTCTAGGGTCATGGCAGATAGCTCTAGAGATTGGTGCATTGCCAGTGGGCCCTACATTGGAGTTTATGTCCCCCAGTGTGATAGAGTTGGGACTCAGATTTGACTTCTTTACACATGCCTCTTCTGTCTCTTTGATTTGAACCTATAGTTGATGGTGGAGTTGGTGGGTGTACATCCAAAAGACTTAAATTTCTGGGCTGTCCATGTGCCAGCTTTGCCCTGAGCCTCAGTGGAGTTGCAAAACCTACTCTCCAGTTTATTAGACTCACCCAGGACAACTAACAAGGACGTGAGGATCAACAACCACCACACCAATGAACTGAGAGTGTCTACAACTGCAAGCAAGAGTCTCATCCATTAGCCATATGGATCAATGCCCCCTCTCAATTAGTGATGGAGTGGGCATCACCATCCCCAAATCCTCAGGATTGGCAAATAAAATATGGGCTAGAGTGGACTTACTGATATTTTACTATAGACTTATTGTGATTCTAGCAATGGAAGAAATTATATCATTGATGTGGACACAGTGGCCACTATAGGTGCTGAGGTCAGGGAAAGGAGAAGAAAGGGGTAATATGGGGGCATTTTCAGGACTTGGAATTGACCTGAATGACAGATACAGGCCATTATATATCCTACCATAAACTACAGAATTGAGTGGGATAGAGAGTAAACTACAATGTAAAATATCATCCATGATTAGTGGCAGGGCTCCAAAATGTGTTTATCAATTGCAATGAATGTACCACATTAATGAAAGAAGTTGTGAATGTGGAGAAAATTGGGAGGTCTGGGGAGTGGGACATATGGGAGTCCCTTATATATTTTTATGTAACATTTTATGTAATCTTTTAAAAATAAATAAAAAATATGATTATTAAAATAGCCAAAAAAGTAAATAACTATTTCTTTTAACATAAAAAATAATAAACAGCCTGAATTAACCACTTATACCAATGTCTACAGAAATGGCAAGAAAGCAAAACCTTTTAATAAATATAAGTACAGGGGATTGTGGGAAGATGAAAGAGTGGGAAGGTCCAGGAAGCAGTCACTATATCAGAACTATTAAAAAGGCAGGAACTGTCAGAATTGACTATTCTGAGACTCCAGAGAAAAGTAGAATGCTGTGTAGCATTCAGGGAAGAACAGAGGAAGAGGGTGGTAAATTATGGTAAATAACAGTAAATTGTTCTCTCTACAAAGCAGGTGCGCTTGCCCAGCACCCACCCTCACAAAACGCAGCATAAGGAACTGGCCCCTGGCTTAGCTTGCTAATGACAGAAAGGGACATAAATGTCCATTTCCCAAAGATGGTGGCACAGACCAATCCTTGATCACCGCGTTAGTTTCTTCAGATGTCTGAGGGCCAAACTTGAGGGCAGTGATAGTTCTAACCTACCCCAAACAAAGGTGGAAGTGACACTTAAAAATGGTATGCTCTCTGAGAGATGCAGACAACAGCTGAAGGGCTGCATTTCCTGGACAGGGGCCAAGTCAAACAAGTGCAGCTTGGATGAACCTTGAAAGAAGCTTCTAATGCCCGTTGTGGCCCTACCTCATCTACACCTCAAGGCAGTATGCAGCCTGCTAGTACTGTCTTTGTCAATCCCTACCCTTGCTCTGGAGTTTACTGAATTAGTAAACTCCTCTGAGGCATACCCCTCCCATTATTTGCCCTCCATTCAAAGTAGCTTGAGCCAATGAAGGCAGGATAAGAAACAAGTGAGAAGGATGGCCTGGGACAAAGAATTACTTTAGTACTTGCATGGGAACATCTGGGACAGGCAGGAGGTTTGGTTCCTGGGAAGTAGAGGGGCCATTTAAACTCTTGTAAACAGAGAAATTCCTAAGGTCACTAGTGAGCACTAGCCCAGGACAATACATAGGCCCAGAAAAGACAGAGAAGACCATACACTTTGCATTTACCTTGGGATGAAGTTCCAGAAAAAAGGAATGAACCCCTGAGGGAGAGCACTAGCCAAAACAAAGCCAATTTGTAAGAGAGTGAAAGGTGTTTTTTGTTTACATTTGCTTGGTATTGTTAGTTTCCAGCCCTCAAGAAAATCTGTCTGTTACCAGTTGGCAACAAATTCAAGAATCAGATACTTCTAGGAATGAATCTCAGAGTTAACATTCTAAAATATTATAATACACAATGGCAACAAAAGATTACAAGGAAAAAAAAAAGAAATAAAAAGAAAATGATGACCCATCCAAAGAAAGAGATGACAGAAAATACAGAGAAAGTACTAAGGGATATCAAAAAAACAATGAAGAATAATATGAAAATATCAAAAAAAGAAATAAATTTTTAAGAAGGAAGCAAATAGAAGTGCTAGAGTTGAAGACCAAAATAAATGAAATGAAAAATTACCAGGAGAGTTCCAAAAGGAGATTGGTGGAAGAAATAATCAGTGACCTTGAAGGCAACACAATGGAAATGAGTCAGGTTGAATAGAAGAAAGAAACGATAATTGAAAAACGTGAAAAGAGACAGAGCTCTGGGACACAATCAAGATTACCAATATACACATAATGGGAGTCCCAGGAAGAGAAGACATTGAGAAAGGGGCAGAAGGAATATTCAGAGAAATAATGACAAAACATTCAAAATTTAGCAAAAGACATGAAAAATGCACATCAGAGAAGCCCAAATCGCACCAAACAGGATAAATTTGGAGAGAAAGATGCACCATCACATACTGATCAAGCTGTCAAGTGCAAAGGAAAAGGAGAGAATTCTGGAAGCTGCAAGAGAAAAACAATGTCTTGCAAGGGAGTCCCAATTAGACTGAGTATAGATATCTCATCAGAAACCACAGTCAAGAAGGCAATGGATTGAAACAAAGAGCTGAATGAAAAGAATTGTAAATCAAGAATTTTATATTTGATGAAACTATTTTTCAAAAATGAGGGCGAGATTAAAACATTCCCAAATAAACAAAAGCTGATGGAATCATCACCACGAGACATTGCAACAAGCTATGCTAAAGGGCATTATTCAGACTGAAAGGACAAGTCTCTAGAAAGTGGTTCAAGGTGGAATAGGGAAATAAAAATCTCCAATGAAGGAAAATATTTTGGTAAATATAAATTCCAGTATTATCATATTGTATTTTTGGTATGTAACTCCACTTCTTACATCCTACAAGGGCTAAACACAAATGAATAAAAAGTAAGGATAAATCTATGGTTTGAGACATATAATACACAAAGATGTAATTTGTAACAAGTATTCAAAAATGGGAAAATTAAAAGGTATTGGAACAGTAAAAGTATATGCAAAGAAGTAAATCTGGTATCTAATCAAATATGTTGTTATATATTTAGGATGATGAATTTTAAAACAACTGTAACCTCAGGAAAAATATATAGAAAAACATAACCAGATACAAATGAGAAGGGACTTAATATGGTACAAGACAAAAATTTCAAACAAATATGAAAGTAGGCATTAACATAAGAATTGAGAGACAAAACAGGTATAAGACTTACAAGGACTAAATAGCAAAACGTCAAAAGAAAGTCCTGTAGTATCAGTAGTGATTTTAAATGTAATTGGTTAAAATCTCCAATCAAAAATCAGATATTGGTAGAATGGATTAAAAAATATGACCCAACTATATGCTGTTTATAAGAGAATCACCATGGATTAAAAAATATAAGTAGGTTAAAAGGGGAAGGAAGTAAATATATATACCATACAAGTAATATGCAAAAGAGAGTTTTGGTACCTATACTAATATCACATAAAAGAGGCTTTAAGTCAAAAACAGTAAGGAGTTACAAAGATGATTATTACACAGTGATAGAGAGGACAATTCAACAAGAATACCCAATAATTATAAATATATATACACTTAATATCAGAAACCCAAAATATATGAAGCTAATACTAACAGATATGAAGGGAGAAATAAATGAACCCACATTGGTAGAATTTCATATATCACTTTCAATAATGGATAAAACATCTAAACAAAAAATAAATAAGAAAATAAAATATTTGAATGATACGCTACACCGACTCAGCCTAACAGACATATAAAGAACACTTCACCAAAGAAAAGGAGAATGCACATTTTTCTCAAATGAACATGGATCATTCTCCAGGATGGAACATATGTTAGGTAATGGTACACCTCAATAAATTTAAAGGTACAAAATCATACAATGTATCTACTACAACCACAATGGAATGAAACTCAGAAGCAGTAACAGTGGGAAATAGAAAATTCACAAAATGTGGAAAGTGAACACTGTATTCTTAAAGAAAAATTCACAAAGGAAACCAGGAAATATCTTGAGGTGAATGAAAGTGAAAGTACAACACAGCAAAATTTATAGGATGCAGAAAAGGCAGTGCTGAGAGGGAAATATATAGCTCTAAATGCTTACCCATAAAAAGAAGGAGGATTTCAAATCAGAGACCTAACCTCAAAATTGGAAGAATGAGAAAAATAAGAGAAAAAGGAAGGAAATAAGAAAGTTTAGAACAAAGATAATTGAAATAGAGGATAAGAAACAATAGAGAATCAGCAAAACTATAAGTTAGTTCTTTGTAGAGATCAATAGACAAACTTTACCTAGACTGACAAAGAAAAAAAGGACACAAATGACTAAAATAAAAAATGAAAAGGGGTATGTTATTATCAACCCCACTGGGGGAAAAAAGGACTATAAGAGGATACTATGAACTGTATGCCCTCAAATTACATGATCTAGATGAAATGGACAAATTCCTAAAAACACATAAACTACCTACACTGACCCAAGAAGAATAGAAATCTCAACAAACCAATTACTAGTAAAGAGATTAAATCAATAATAAAAACCTCCCAACAAACAAAAGGCCAGGACCAGATGGTTTGACAGAGTTTTGCCAAACATTCCAAGGAGAATCAATACAAATCCTGATCAAAATCTTCCAAAAAAATGAAGAGAAGGGAACATTCCTTAATTCATTCCAAAGGGCAACATTACCCTCATACCAAAGCCAGATGGAAATAACACAAGAAAACAAAATTACAGACCAGTATCTTTATGAATATAGATGCAAAAAGAGTCAACAAAATACTAGCATGTGTTAGTCAACCAAAGGGGTGCTGATGCAAAATACCAGAATTATTTTTGCTTTTACAAAGGGTATTTATTTGGTGTAGAAGTTTACAGTTACCAGGCCATAAAGCATAAGTTACTTCCCTCTCCAAAGTCTTTTGCCACATGTTGGAGCAAGATGACTGCTGACATCTGCAAGGGTCCAAGCTTCCTAGGTTCTTCTCTTCCTGGGGCTCATTTCTCTCCAGGCTCAGCTGCTCTGCTCTCTCCACAAGCTCAACTGCAGACTATCAGGTGAATGGCTTGTCTTTCTTCCTGGGGCCTCTGCAGTGTCTAATGGAGCCTTTTCTCCTTCCTCATGTATCTGATTTTTTGTTTGTTTACTTCCCAGGCTCCAGGATCAAAACTCCAACCTCCCTTCTCTGCAGTGTGGTTTCTCTGTGAGTTCCTGCCCACCAAGGAAGTGTGGACTCAACATGCTACTGATGTGGCCCAATCAAAGACTTAATCATTTGTTTACATCAGGTAAAAGTGAAACCTCTGAAACCAATATACTCTAATATGCCCTGAGGAATGGACCACTTTGCAAACATAATCCAATATCCATTTTTGGAATTCATAAAGAGTATCACACTGCTACACAAACTAAATCCAAGAGCACTTTAAATGAATTATATAAAATGATAACTGGGATTTAAGCCAAGCATAGTTCAATATAAGAAAATCAATTAATACATAGGTTCTTAACAAGGGGTCCATGAGCCTGAATTAAAATTAAAAAAAAATTATTGTGGGAACGAGCTGGTGTGGGTGTGATATAATTATTAAATAATACACACTATAGTGTGGACTTAGTAAGGGGTCCGTGGTTTTCACATGACTGGCAAAGGGGTCCCTGGAACAAAAAAGGTTAAGAACTCCTGAATTAATGCAACATTCCATAATAAATAAAAAAAAATAAAGGAAAACAAAACCAAAACATCTGGTCATCTCAATAGATGCAGAGAAGGTATTTCACAAAATCCAGCACCACTTCTTGATTAAAACATTTAGAAAACTAGAATTAGGTGGAAACATCCTCAACATGAAAGGGGGTATATCTATAAAAACCTACAAGCTAGCATCCTACTTAACAGTGAAAAGACTGAAAGATTTCCTTCTAACATCATGAAAAATTAGAATATCCACTGTCACCACTGTAATACATCATTATACTGGACATTTTAGGAAGAGAAATTAGGGGAAAAGGGAAAGAAAAGAAATAAAGGAAAAAATAATAAGCAACTAAATTGAAATAAATTAAAATTTTCCCTATTTGCAGATGTCATGATCCTATATAAAGTCTGGAAAAATCTACAACAAAGGATCTAGAGCTAATAAATGCATCTAGCAAAGTGGTGAGTACAAGATCAACACCCAAAAATCAGTAGTGTTTGTACACACCTGAAATGAACAATCAGAAGAAGGAATCAATTTAAAAGTTTGATTTAAAACAGAAACTAAAAGAATTATATATCTAAGAAGAAGTCTAACTAAGGAAATAGAGGACTTGTACATAGAAAATCATAAAACATTGCTAACAGAAATCAAGGAAGACCTAATTATAAACATCTTCATAGATTAGAGGATTAAATATTATTACAACATCAATCCTACCCAATCTGATTTCCAGAAACAACACAATCCCAAAGTCCCAACAGCCTCCTTTGAAGAAATGGAAAAGACAATCATCAAACATAGGGAAAACTAAGGCATTCTGAAAAGCCAAACAAATTTTGCATAGAAGAAAAAAGTTGGAGGACACTCACTTTCCAATCTTAAAACTCATTACAAAACCACAGTAATGAAAACAGCATGGTACTGAGACAAGAACAGATGTAAATGAGAATAAATGGAATAAAATTGAGAGTTCAGAAATCAACCCTCACACTTAAAGCCAAATGAATTTTCACAAGGCTGCCAAGACCAGCCCATTGGGAATGAAGTCTCTTCAACAAATGGTGCTGCAAAAACTGGACTGTCATTTGGAAAGAATGAAGACGGACCCATACCTCACACTATATACAATAACCACTTCAAAATGGATCAAAGAGCACAATATAAGGGCTAAATATAAGGGCTAGAACGATAAAACTCCTAGAAGAAACCAGGAAAGTATCTTCAGGACCTTGTGTTAGGCAATGGTTTCTTAGAATTTACACCCAAAGCACAAGCAACAATAGAAAAATAGATAAATAGGACCTCATAAAAATTTAAACCTTTTGTGCCTCAAAGGACTTTATCATGAAAGTAATCTAAACAATGAAAAAAAAAATTTGGAAACCACATATCCGATAAAGTTTAATGTACAAAATATATAAAAAAATTCTTCAACTCAACAACAAAAAGACAAACAACCTCACTTTTAAAATGTCAAAAGATTTGAATAGACATCTCTCCAAAGATATACAAATGGCCAAAAATCCTATGAAAAGAAGACATCATCATAAGCAATTAAGTTAATGCATATTAAAACTATAATGAGAAGCCATTTCACATCCATTACAATGGCTACTATTTTAAAACCAGAATATTACAGATGTTAGAGAGGATATGGAGAAAATTTCACGTTAGTGGCAACATAAATTGGTGCAGTTGCTGTAGAAAAGAGTTCGGCAGTTCCTTGGAATGTAAAGAGATAGACTGAGTCTATCTCTTTACTTGTAATTGGACTGTTGAGCTCATCTATTTCTTCTTTCATCAATGTCAGCTGTTTCTGGATTTCTAGAAACTTGTCCATTTCCTCTAAATTGTCATTCTTGTTGGCATATAATTTTTCAAAGTATCCTCTTATGATACACTTTATTTCTGTGGGGTCAGTAGTGATATCACCTTGCTCATTCCTTATTTTATGTATTTGCATCTGTTCTCTCTTTTTCTTTGTTAGTCTGGCTAAGGGTTTGTCAATTTTGTTGATATTCTCGAAGAACCAGCTTTTGGTTTTGTTTATTGTTTCCAGTGCTTTCTTATTCCCTATTTCATTTAGTTCTGCTCTAATCTTTGTTATTTCCTGCTTTCTACTTCCTTTAGGTTTAGTTTGTTGCTGTTTTTCCAATTTCTCCAAGTGTGCAGTTAGGTCTTCAATTTTAGCTCTTTCTTCTTTTAAATATATGAATTTATGGCTATGAACTTCCCTCTCAGGACTGCTTTCACTGCATCCCATAGCTTTTCATATGTTGTGTTGTCGTTTTCATTAGTTTCAAGGTAGTTACTGATTTCTTTTGAAATTTCCTCTTTGACCCACTGTTTGTCTAAGAGTGTGTTGTTTAACTTCCATATTCTTGTGCCTAACCTGTTTCTCTGGCCCTTATTGATTTCCAACTTCATTCCGTTGTGGTCAGAGAAATTACTTTGTATAATCTCAATCTTTCTGAATTCATTGAGAGTTGTTTTGTGGCCTAGCATGTGGTCTATTTTGGAGTATGTTCCATGTGCACTGGACAAGAATGTAAATCCCACTGTATTTGGGTGTAGTGTTCTGTATATGTCTATTAAGTCCAAATCTTCTAATGTATTGTTGAGTGCCTTAGTTTCTTTATTGATTCTCTGCCCAGATGTTCTGTCTAATGATGATAGTGGTGTGTTGAAGTCCCCTGCTATAATTGTAAAGGAATTTATTTCTCCTCTTAGTTTTTCCAGAGTTTGCCACACATATATTGAGGCACCTCGATTAGGTGCGTAAATGTTGATGATTGTTCTCTCTTCTTGAGAGATTACTCCTTTTACTAATATGTAGTGTCCATCTTTGTCTCTTACAATAGTTTTGCATTTAAAGTCTATTTTGTCTGATATTAGAATAGCTACTCCTGCCCTTTTTTGGCTAATGTTAGCTTGTAAAATGGTTTTCCAGCCATTCACTTTCAGCATCCTTGAATCCAGGGGTCAAAGGTGGGTTTCTTGTAGACAGCATATAGATGGATCATATTGTCTTATCCATTCTGCCAATCTGTGTCTTTTGATTGGTGAATTTAATCCATTAACATTCAGTGTTATGACTCGTAATGAATTTCTTACTTCAGCCATTTTTTCTTTGGGTTAATGTATGTCATATGTTGTTTTCTTTCTCTTTTTGACTTTTCAGATGTTTTTAAACTCTCCTCCAACTCTCTCTCCCTTGTTTTTTCCTTTCAACTTGAAGAGATTCCTTTAGTATTTCTTGAAGTGCTGGTTTCTTCTTGACATACTCTCTTAATTGCTGTTTTCCTTTGAATATTTTGAACTCTCCATCATTTTTGAATGCCAATTTTGCTGGATAGAGAATTCGTGGCTGGAAGTTTTTTTCTTTTAGTGTTTTGACTATGTCATACCATTGTCTTCTTGCCTCCATGGTTTCAGCTGAGAAATCAGCACTTAATCTTATTGTGCTTCCCTTGTATATGATGGTTCTCTTTTCTCTAGCTGCCTTGAGTATTTTCTCTTTGTCTTTAGCATTGGACATTTTGTCATGTATATGTCTTGGAGTTGGCCTGTTAGGATTTATACTATTTGGGGTGTGCTGTGCTTCCTGGATCTGCACATCCATCTCTCTCAATAGAGTTGGGAAGTTTTCAGCCATTATTTCCTTCAACACTCCTTCTGTTCCCTTTCCCTTCTCTTCTCCTTCTGGGATGCCCATAATGCGTATATTTGTGTGTTTTGTATTATCAGTTAATTCCCTGAGACCATGCTGGATTTTTTCTATCTTTTTGTCTATCTGTTCTACAATCTCTTTGATTTCAGCTGTATTGTCTTCCATAACACTAATTCTTTCCTCTGCCTGTTCAAATCTGCTGCCATGTGAGTCCAGCGTCTTTATCATTTCTTGGTTTGTGCCTTTGTTCACCATCATATCCATTACCTTTTTAGGCATGTTACCTATTTCTTCTGTATGTTCTCCCAGTGTCTTCTTTATATCCTTAATCTCTTCCTTCAGTTCTTTAAGTTGGTCCATGATATTTGTTTGGATAGCTTTGATTAGTTGTTCAATGTTCTGCATTGCTTCCTGGTTTTTATTTTGTGCATTGGACTGGTCCAAGTTTTCAGGTTTCTTCGAGTCATTTGTATTTTTTTGTTGCCCTCTGGTCATCATATTATCTTGATGGGTTTGTTCAGTTGATTAGCTTTTCTCTATACTCTAGAATTTTATTTAGCTGTTGGTTCTGCATGTGAGTTAACTTTTGTCTTTGGCAGGTTTTCTTCTTATTTTATTTCCTTGTTTCTTTCTATGTTTCCTTGAAGACAAAAGGTTAGGGCCAGAGGAATCAAAAGATGTAAGGAATGCAGAAGGATAATAGTAATATTGATAGAAGTTAGAAGAGGGGCAAAATGAGACTTAATGAGATGAATATTTAACTTGTGTAGGCAGTGTAGAGTACTAGGAAAAAATATAGAGTTCTTACAATGGACGGGGAAAACAAATGGAGGAATATATATATAGTGATTTAGAAGGCTAAAATTATGAGGAGGGATAGAAATAGTAAAGAAAGGTCTGAAAGGAAAAAGTTAATACTAATAAAAAAAAAAGAAGAAGAAAACAAAATAGATGGAATAGAAATTGACACCCTTAAGTTGTGGGCCTATGAAAAAATGTTGTCTCTAAGAGCCACAACAGAAAACAGAAGGCAGAAAGATGCAGGAAGGATTAGCGATAGTTTGTAGTACAGAATCAATATATACAGTGAGTGGGAAATTACTGAAAAAGAAGCCCAGCAAAGAAGCGACAAGCTGGCAGCACCTAATTAAAAAAAAAAAAAAAATAGAAGGATAAAGAAAGGGGGGAGGAAAGAGGAAAGAATAGCAAGAGACCAGAATGAAAGAGAGAAACCAAAGATTCACACAGGCAAGCAGTCAAACAGAGCTAAGGGGCGACAATGATTCCCCTAGGGTCCACGTGGATCCTTCCTGCCTACTTGTGTTTATCAATCAATTTCCCCACAGGGTTCTATATGCATGTCCTGAAGCAACTTTTAGCTATTAAACTAAATTAAAAAGAATTTATTTTTCATTTGTTGAGGTGACCTTCTCACTTTTTTTTTTTAATTTTTATTTTTTTAGCCAAATGCAGGACCCCAAATAATTCCTCCTCTAGACCAACCCCCTTTCATAAGGGTCCCTAGCTGGGCCTGTGGAAATTAATCAAGCACGTCCCACTTTCCGGACTCCCCAGGGTAGCTGTAGTTCTGATGTTAGTCAGTGAGGAGTACTAAAGACTGCCGATTCCGCCCCTTCTGGAGCCGAGCTTGAGTGTCACCAGGCTGCTAATTAAATCAGTTTGAGTTCAGATTCGCGTCTGCTCTCAGCCTGATGCTTATCTGCTCCCCAAAGCTATGGGGCGGTGCAGGCAGTCAACTCGATGTCTAAAATTAAAAAATACCCTTCCCAATACTTCAACAGAACCCTCCCTCTTTTGGGAAATGTCCCTTCTTCCTAGCTTCGCAGAGGCCCGGGTCTTATCCCTGGGTAGCTAGGGAAATCAGCTCCGTTCCCCGACCAGAATCCCCCCTCCAGTTCACCAGGTGCTGATTAGCTCATTTGTTCTGTTAACACAAGGTCCAAGGGGCACCAGGCAGCCAGATCCCCAGAAAATAAAACTTTTTTGCCCTGCTTGCAGCTCCAAATGGCCATTTAATTTAATTTTATTTTTCCTCCCTAACTGCGGGGCTCAGCCATCTGTGCCAACCACCACCGGGAGCCTTAAAACTCATGAATCTCTACCGTTCTGTCCACGCCATTGTTCCACGCAGATAGATGTCCCAAGCTTCTCACTCCACACGTGCACAGCACAGACCCCTGGGCAGGACCCAGTCCACATTTGGCCTTGCTCTGGGAGCTTGCAGTGTGTGCCCTCCTACAGTAACGCCATCTTGGCCCCTCTCCTCTGATGAGATACCATCTTACACCCACTAGAATGGAGGTTATTAAAAAAACAGCAGACTATAAGTGTTGGAGAGGTTGTGGAGGAATGGGAACCCTCATCCACTGCTGGTGGGAATGTAGAATGGTCCAGCCACTGTGGAGGACAGATTGTCAGTTACTCAATAAAATGATATAGAACTTCCATATGATCCAGCAATTCCACTGCTGGGTATATACCCAGAAGAATTGAAAGCACAGACACAAAGAGATGTATGCATGCTAATATTCATAGAGACATTGTTCATTATTGCCAAAATTGGAATTTACCCAGGTGTCCATCAACAGTTGAATGGATAAACAAATGTGGTACATATGTACATTGGAATATTACTCAGCTGTAAAAGGAATAAAGTGTTAACACATGGGATAACATGGATGAATCTTGAAGACCTTATGTTGAGTGAAGCAAGCCAGGCATTGAAGGATGAACAGTACATGACCTCAGTGATATGAATTAAGGAAATTGAGCAGTCTCAGAGAGCTCCATCTGGAAGTTAGGTTTAAAAGAAATAGAAAGATAAGGGAAAGTTGTGAGCCATCACCCATTCAGACCTAATCTATGATAAGGTGATAAAGTGTAATTGTGTATTGAAGGGATAGGGCAGCAGGGTAGTGATATTATTGCATTGGGTGGTGCAGGGGTGACAGGTGGGTAGATTGGTAAGGGTGGGTTAGAAGGTCCATGGTACTGTGGGGAGGGCTGGGAGAGGGACCAGGTGAACACTGGGGATTTTCAGGTATGAGGTTGAAAGTACAGAGTTGGGAATGCTCTTATGGCAATATGACAAGGAAGGGTTACTGGTTTACAGTGTTGGTTGTGGGGGCACTTGGGACTGGGCCAACCTGGAGCAGGCTTCTAGTGATTGTGTGAGTGTTCATTCTGTCATAATGTGTTGTATCAGTGGTGGAGACCCACATAATGAGCAGGAAGGAGTTGGACTCCCATCACAGGAGGACTGATTTGTTCAGAAATAGACATGTGGGAGTCTCTAAAGAGCAAAGGTGATTCCTAATAGGGGAGGATAAACCAGTGTGTCAAGACCTCACTCTTGTTGCATGTAACTTTAAATCTTGTCATCCAACTAGTCAAGCCAGGGGGTTGCTGTGGGCACCAGGGGGATGGGGAAGGAGTAATAGAATAGATCAAATAGGGGAGATTTAGTGGTCAGTGGAAATGTTCTGCATTACTTTACAGTGATGAACACAGGACATGGTAAATATCATCAAAATTTATAAAATTGTACAGTCTAAAATGTAAACCATAGTGTAAACCATTGACAATGTTTAGTAGCTATGTTTCACTATTTGTATATCAGTTTTAACAATGCTACCATTCACATATAAAAAGGTATTAATATGGGGGGGAGGAAAGGGGGATGATGTTGGGTATATGACAGTCTCCTGTATTCTGTGTGTGACTTTACTGTGACCTAAAACTTCTTTGGACACAAAATGAAAAATAGTGAGACACTGGGAAATGAGTGGGGGAGGTGCCATGGTACAGAATGAACACCAGATATTGTCGTGATGAAAGGCAAGATGTCAAAAAATAATTTTAAAATATTTTTCATTTTTTTTAATATCCTGATTTTTAAATTTTATTTTAGTTTTAGTTTTTCTAAATTTTTATGTATTTTATCTCACATTTAATCTTATCATTATTATTTCATTTCCCTAGTAATTGTATTTGGCTATTGAAATAGCTTCCTCTTTGAAGATGCTTTGGATCACAGAAGGGTTACAACTGGGGTGGGGGAGGGTCATTGGTATGGGGTATCAGGGATATGGGATTCATGGAACTTCACCTGAGCATACATATAATGTCTATTAAAAATGTTCAAATGTTCACAGGGCATTGTTACAGTGGGTGGAGACTCACACAATGAACAAGAGAATACTGAATTCGCATCCTGGAGAGCTCTGCCATATTCTCTAAGGGAGCAGCAAAAGTCCCCCAAGTGCAGGGGCAATGACTGGTGAAGGAGGATGATACATGGATTGGCCCATGATATTGATGACTAGGCTTATGAGTCTTTGCTCTTGAAATTGAAACTTAGCCTATTGTTATGGGGTGCATAATGGTTGCCTCCTGAGAGTCTCCTTGTTGCTCAAATGTGGCTTCTCTCTAAGCCAAACTCAGCAAATGAATGTATTACCTTCCCCCCAGCATGGGACATGACTCCTGGGGATGAGCCTCCCTGGCACCAAGGGATTGCTACTAAGTGCCAACTGGTAATGTGACTAGAAAAAGACCTTGAATAAAAGGGAGAAAAGGTAGAGACAAATGAGTGTATATGGCTAAGAGGCTTCAAAGTGAGTTGGGGGGGGTCATCCCAGAGGTAACACTTGTGCACATCTCAGGATGATCTCATAGACTTCTGAAGTGGATATCACCCCAAATAGGGGGGCTCCTGAGGGCTCTGGAGATACCCAAGTCCTATGGTTAAGGCAGATAGCTCCAGAGTTTGGTGACTTGCCAGTGGGCACTACTTCGGAGTTTGTGTTCCTGAGAATGACAGAGTTGGACTCAATTATATCTTCCCTGCACATGGCTCATCTGTCCCTTCTATTCAAACATATACTTGGTGCTGGAGTTTGTAGGTGTACATCCTGAGGTTTGAATATTTGGGCTGTCCATGTGCCAGCTGGGCCTGGAACCTCAGATGAACTGCAATTCCTCCTCTACAGCTCATTGGACTCACCCAGGACAACTGACAGGGAGACGATGATGGACAATGGCCATCCCAGGGAATGGAGAGAGTCTGCACCTGCAGGCAGGATAGTCCTATCCATCTTCCCCATGGGATATAAGCACCCTCTCTACTGGAGGTGGAGTGGATAACACCATCCCAGACTCCTCCGAATTGGGGGAAGTGCTATAGATTAGAGTGTACTTACTGGTATTCTACTATAGATATATTGTGATTCAAGCATTGGAAGAAATTACAACATTGATGTGGAGCCAGTGGCCACTGGAGGCTCTGGGGGCAAGGAGAAGGAAAAGCAGTTGTAATACAGGGGCTTTTTTGGGACTTGGGAATTGTCCTGAGTGACATTGCAATGACAGATATAGGTCATTTTATAGCATCACATAACATACAGAACTGTGTGGGACAGTGTGTGTTCTACAATGTGAAGTATGGTCCATGCTTAATGGCAAAGCCCCTGGAAGTGTTTATCAATGACAATTAATGTGCCACATTAATGAAGAATATTTATGTGAGAAGTTGTGGGAGGTGTGTGAGGTGGTGAGTATGGGAATCCCTATAATTTTTTTGTAATATTTATGTTCTAAGTATCTTTTAAAAAATTAAAAAAATAAAAAAGATCAGAAGAAAGATAAATGAAATATGGGATAAAAAAACAATAGAAAATCAGCAAAACCAAAAGTTCGTTCTTTGAAGAGATCAGTAAAATCGACAAACAGCTAGAATGACAAAGAAAAAAAGGACACAAATGACTAAAATTAAAAATGAAAAGGGGTACATTATTATAAATCCCACAAGGATAAAAAAAAAAAAAAAAAAAAAAAGGTCTATAAGAGGATACTGTGAACTGTATGCCCACAAGTTACATGACCTAGATGAAATGCATAAATTCCTAGAAACACATAAACTACCTATACTGACCCAAGAAGAATAGAAATCTCAACAAACTGATATCTAGTAAAGAGATCAAATCAATAATGAAAACCTACCAACCAACAAAAGCCCAGGATCAGATGGTTTGACAGAGAGTTTTACCAAACATTCCAAGAAGAATTAATACCAATCCTGATCAAAATCTTCTAAAAAACTGAAGACAAAGGAACATTCCCTAATTCATTCCAAACACCAACATAACCCTCATAACAAAGCCAGATTGAAATAGCGCAAGAAAACAAAATTACAGTCCAGTATCTCTATGAATACAGATGCAAAATGACTCAACAAAGTACTAGCAAACTATGTTAGTCAGCCAAAAAGGGGCTGATGCAAAACACCAGAAATATTTTGGCTTTTATAAAGTGTATTTGGGATAGAATCTTACATGGACTAGGCCATAAAGCATAAGTTACATCCCTCACCAAAGTCCGTTGACATGTATTGGAGCAAGATGACTACTGACATCTAAAAGTGTCCAGGCTTCCTGGGTTCTTCTCTTCCTGGGGTGCATTTCTCTCCAGGCTCAGCTGCTCTGCTCTCTCCACAAGCCCAACTGTAAACTATCAGGTGAATGGCTTGTCTTTCTTCCTGGGGCCTCTGAAGTGTTTAATGGAGTCTTCTCTCCTTCCTCATGTAACTGCTTCTCTGGGTATTTACATCCCAGGCTCCAGGATCAAAACTCCAACATCCATTTTCTGCAGTGTGGTTTTTCTGAGTCCCTGCCCGCCAAGGGGGTGAGGACTCAGAATCCTACTGATGTGGCCCAATCAAAGCTGTAATCATTATTTAATCAAGTAAAAGTGAAATCTCTGAATCCATTATAATCTAATATGCCCAGAGGAACAGACTACTTTACAAACATAATCCAATATCTATTTTTGGAATTCATAAAACAATATCAAACTGCTACACAAATCAAATCCAACATCACATTAAAATAATTATACACAATGACAACAGGGATTTAAGCCAGGAATACAAGCATAGTTCAATAAAAGAAAATCAATTAATGCAGAGGGTCTTAGCAAGGAGTCCATGAGCTTGAGTTGAAATTCAAGTGCAGGAGTGGGAATGCTCTTATGGCAATAAGACAAGGTAGTGTCACTGGTTTAGGATGTACGTTGAGGGTGCATTCAGGATGGGGTGCATCTGGAGTAGGCATCTGGAAAGTGTGTGAGTGTTCCTGTCATAATGTGTTTTGTCAGGAAGTGGAGACTCACACGGTGAGTGGGAAAGAGATGGACTCCCATCTTTGGGAGGACTGATTCACCCAGAAACAGACAGTTGGCTGTCTCTTAGGAGCAAGGGTGGATCCTAATAGGGGAGGAAAATCAGACCTCTTGTTCCATGTAACTATGAATCATGTCATCCAATGAGTCAAGACAGTGGGGTGTGTAATATTAAGGTAATCTAAGCACCTTTAAAATAAATAAATATATATATATAACATTTTTGTAAGCAAATGCACATATATGCATATATATGTATATATCATTTTACAAATATTGGTATGTATTGTGAAAATTTTCATTTTTACCCAAAATAAAAAAAAATATGAATATACCCACTCACTTTTCAATTCACAAAAGCTGCCTAAGATTTGTAATGACAATATTCTCAGTTTCTATTTCAATAGATAATTACCCTCAGATATTTTTAATCATGCACATGGCAGCTGATGGAAAGGTGGATGTTTTTGGCATTAATATTATAAGGTAAGTAAAATGTAAATCATCAAAAAAGGTTGTAGCTTAGTCTCACAGTCTCAGCATTAGATGATCATTCTCTCTGCAAAAAGCTCCATGTTTATGAGTTGTAAGATGTCAAAAACAAATCCCATTATTAGAATAATAATGTCTATAATAGAATCAATTGTATCAAATGTACCACACTAATGAAGGATATTGTTAATGTGAGGAAATGGTGGGAGGGGGTGGGACATATGGGAATCCCCAATACTTTTTATGTAACATTTATGTAATCTAAAGCTTCCTTGAAAATAAAAATAAATAAAAAAATAAAAAAAGACAAGGGTGTGTCATGTGCCACAGAAGGATGGGGAGGAAGGAACAGAAAAGGCCAAATGGGTTATTTAGTGGTCAGGGGAAATGTTTTTCCTTACGTTATAGTGATTGACAGAGGACATGGTAAATATCATCAAAAATTATTAAACCGTACCATTTAAATTGTAAACTATACTGTAAATCATTCACAATGTTTAGTAGCTATGTTTCACTATCTGTAAAACAGTTACAACAATGCTACCATCCACATACAAAAAGGTTTTGATATGGGGTGAGGGAAGGGGGAGGAGGTTGGTTATATGAGAGTCTCTAGTATTTTGTGTGTGACTTTGTTGTGAACTAAACCTTCTTAGAAAATTAAATGAAAATTTGGGAGACACTAGGGAGTGAGAGGGGGAAGGTGCCATGGTACAGACTGGACACCCGAAAATGCAGTCATAAAAGGAAAAATGTTTTCTTTTTTTTTTAATTTCTTTATTTTTTATTGTGGGTAAAAATCAAAATTTTCACAATACATACCAATATTTGTAAAATGATGTATAAATATATATGCATATGTGCATTTGCTTACAAAAATGTTATATATATATATATATATATATATATATTTTTTTTTTTAAGAGGTGCTTAGATTACCTAAAATATTACACAGAACCTACCAGGATTCCCATGTTCCCCATCTCCCACACCTCCCACCACATCCTACACAAACATCTCCCACAAGTGTGGCCCATCACCCTCAATGGACTTACACATCCTGAGGCCTTGCCATCAACCATAGACCACAGTTCACATCGTAGACCACACTCTCTCCCACACAGTTTGAATGGTGTGTGCTGATTTAAAATGGCCTATATCCGTTGCCACAATGGCACTCAGGCCAACCTCCAAGTCCCAAAAAAGCCCCTGTATTTCAACTGCACATCCCCTCCCTGCCCAGAAAGTGTCCAGTGGCCACTGACTGCAGCTCACTGTTATATTTTCTTCTATTGCTAGAATCAACATATGTGTACAACAGAATACCATCAAGTCCACTCTAGTCCATAGTTCTTCCCCCAATCCTGACAGGACTGGGATGGTGATGTCCACTCCACCTCCAAGTGAGAGAGGGCTTATATCCCATGGATATGGCAGGTAGGATGATCCTACCTGCAGAGGCAGGCCCTCTCCATTCCCTGGGCTGGCCGTTGCTCATGGTTGTCTCCTCACCAGGTGACTTGGATGAGTCCATTGAGCTGTAGGGTAGGAGTTGCAGCTCCACCAAGATTCCATGCACACCTGGCACATAGGTAGGCCAGAGGCTCCAGTCTCTGGAAGTATAACTAAAAACTCCAGCATCACATATAGGTTTGAATAAAAGGGACTGATGAACCATGTGCAGGGAGGACTTATTTGAGTCCAATTCCGTCACTCTCAGGAGCACAGATTCCAAAATAGACCTCACTGATAAGGCATCAGTCTCTGGGGCTATCCCCCCTTATATAGGACCTGGGTGTCTCCAGAGCTCTCAGGAGCCCCTCTGTGTGGGGTGATATGCACTTTGATGTTCTATGAGCTCCTACTGAGGTGTGCATAAGCGTTACCTCTGGGATGACCTCCCGACTCTCTTTGAAGTCTCTTAGCCACTTGAACTCATTTGTCTTTACCTTTTCCCCCTTTTATTCAAGGTCTTTTTCCAGTTGTGTTGCCAGTTGGCACTTGGTATTAATCCCTCATGGCCAGGGAGGCTCATCCCAAGGAGTCATGTCCCATGTTGGGGGGAAGGTAATGCATTCATATGCTGAGTTTGGATTAGAGAGAAGCCACATTTGAGCAACAAGGAGGCTCTCAGGTGGCAACCCTTAGGCACCCCATAACAGTAAGCTAAGTTTCAGTTACAAGAGCAAAGACTCATAAGGGTAGTCATCAATAAAAAGAACTCATCAGTGGGTTATCCTCTATTGACAGACACTGTCCCTGCACTCAGAGGACTGTTGCTGCTCCCTTGTAGAATGTGGCAGAGCTCTCCAGGCTAAGAATTCAGATTCCCTCATTTATTGGGGGATTGTCCACCCACTGTGACCATGCCCCATCCTTTGATCTTTTGAACAATTTTGTATATCTTTCATGTATATTTGGATGAACTTACTCCCATGAATCCCCCCTCCCATACACCCCCCAACAATAATCCCCTGCAGTATCCATTGTAACCCTTCTGTGATCCAAATCTTCCATGAACATGTAGTCCATAAAATAATCAAATACACTTAATAGGAAAAAGAAACAACAATGATAAGCTTACATGCAAGAGACAAACATAAGGAAACTCAGGAAAAAAACAACCAAACAATTAAACAAAAAATTATACAAAACAAAATATAATTAGTGGATTGGGACATTCAAAAAAATGGGGAAAAAAGCAAAAGAAATGCCTTTTAAAAATATATATATGTATTCTTTTTTTTTTTCCTTTTATCACTGTGTTATTGGATGTCCAGTGTGCTGTGGCACCTTCCCCCTCTCAATCCCCATTGTCTCCCAAATTTTCATTTAATTTTCAAAGAAGTTTTAGGTCACAGCAAAGTCACACACGGAGTACCAGAGACTCCCAAGTGCCATGATACAGACTGGACACCCGAAAATGCAGATAAAAGGAAAAATGTTCTCAAAATTTTTATTTTTTTATTTTTTTTCCCAATTTTTGAATATCCCAATCTTTTCATTTTATTTATTTTTTTATTTTTAATATTTTTCTTTTTAAGTTTCCCTGTATTTTAGCTCCTACATTTAAACTTATCACTATTTCATTTTCCTATTTATTGTATTTGGCTATTATATGGGTTTCATCTTCAGGGAAGGTTTGATCACAGAAGCGTTACAACAGGGGCGGAAGAGGATCATTAGTGGGGGATGCTTGGGATGGGGGTTATATGGGAGGAAGTTCAACTGAATATATATGAAAGATGTATAAAAATGTTCATATGATCAAGGAGTGGGGCATGGCCACAGTGGGTGGAGAATTACCCAATAAATGAGAGAATACTGAATTCACAGCCTGGAGAGCTCTGCCACATTCTCCAAAGGAGCAGCAACAGTCCCCTGAATACAGGGTCACTGTCTTGCAAAGGAGGATGGCCCACTAATGGTTTCTTGTTATTGATGACTACCCTTATGAGTCTTTGCTCTTGTAACTGAAACGGCCTACAGTTATGGGGTGCCTAAGGTTTGCAACCTGAGAGCATCCTTGTTGCTAAAATGTGGCCTCTCTCTAGCCAAACTCAGCATACGAATGCATTCCTTCCCCCCAGTGTGGGACAAGACTCCCAGAGATGAGCCTCCTTGCAATGAGAGATTAATACCAATTGTCAACTGGAAATATGATTGCAAAAAAACCTTGGATAAAAGGGGGAGAATGTAAAGACAAATGAGTTCATATGGGTAAGAGACTTCAAAGAGAGTCAGGAGGTCATCCCAGAGGTAACGTTTACACACACCCCAGTAGGATCTCAGAGAACACCAAAGTGGATATCACCCCACACAGAGGGGCTCCTGAGAGCTCTGGAGACACCCAGGTCCTATATAAGGGGGGATAACTCCAGAGATTGATGACTTATCTGTGGGCTATACTTTGGAATCAGTGCTCCTGAGAATGACAGAGTTGAACTCAAATAAGTCCTCCCTGCACATGATCCATCAGTCCCTTCTATTCAAACCTATATGTGGTGCTAGAGTTTGTAGGTGTACTTCCAGGTACTGTGACCTTTGGTCTGCCCATGTGCCAGCTGTGCCTGGAATCTCGATGGAGCTGCAACTCCTACTCTACAGCTCAATGTACTCACCCAAGTCACCTGGTGAGGAGGTGATGATGGACAACAGCCATCCCAGGGAATGGATAGAGTCTTTGGCTGCAGGCAGGATAATCCCATCCATCTTATCAATGGGATATAAGCTCCCTCTTACTTGGAGGTAGAGTGGTCATCACCACCCCAGACTCCTCAGGATTGGTGGAAGAGCTATGGACTAGAGTGTACTTACTGGTATTCTGTTATAGACATATTATGATTCAAGCAATGGAAGAAAATACAACATTGAAGTGGAACCTGTGGTCGCTGGATGCTTTCAGGGCAGGGAGAGGGAAAAGCAGTTGTAATACAGGGGCTTTTTCAGGACTTGGGAATTTTCCTGAGTGACATTACAATGACAGATATAGGCAATTTTACATCAGCATATAACATGCAGAACTGTGTGGGAGACATTGTAGTCTACAATGTGAACTATGGTCCATGCTTAGTTGCAGAGCCCCAGGATATGTTTATCCATTGCAGGTGATGTGCCACACTAATTATGGATGTTTAAGTGGGAGTTTATGGGAGGTGTGGGAAGTGGGGAACATGGGAATCCCTGTAATTTTTGTGTAACATTTATATAATCTAAGCATCTTTTAAAATATTTTTAAAAATTAATTAAAAAATAAATGTAAGTTAAGAATTGTGTGTATACTAGACTTCCATATGCTTATCTGTGCATAGAATATTTCTGGAAAGTTCCACAAGTTACTTTTAATAAGAGATGTTGCTAGAAAAGAGAAATGGAAGACTGGTAGTCTGGAACAATGGAGCTTTAATATTTTGTGTAACTTTATACAGTTTTTGCTGTTTTTATTTGATGTATATGCATATATTACATTTTTAATAAAAATAGTTAATTAAAAAAACATTCTTGTGGGTGTTAGTATGGGCCTGCTATAATTATTAAATAATGCACACTGCTGTGTGGTCTTAAGAATGGGTCTTTGGTTTTCACCTTACTGGCAAAGGGGTCCCTAGAACAAATAAGTTTAAGAACTCCTTAGTTAATGCAACTCTCCATAATAATGGAATCACTTGATCATCTCAATGTAGAGAAAGCACTTCACAAAATCCAGCACGAATTCAGGATTAAAACATTTAGAAAACTAGGAATAGATGGAAACATGCTGAACGTGAAAGGGGACATATCTATGAAAGATCTACAGCTGGCATTCTACTTAACAATGAAAAGACTGAAAGATTTCCTTTGGACATCATGAACAAATAAGAATATCCACTGTCTCCACTGTTTTTCATCATTATACTGGAAATTCTAACCAGAGAAATTAGGGGAAAAAGGAAAGAAAAGAAATGAAGGAAGAAATAAAACCCAAGCAAATTGAAAACAAAGAACTAAAATTTTCCCTGTTTGCAGATGTCATGATCCTATGTGAAGTCCTGAAAAGTCTACAACAAAGGATCTAGAGCTAATAAATGCATTTAGCAAAGTGGTGGGTACAAGATCAACACCCCAAAATCAGTAGTGTTTGTACACACTAGAAATGAACAATCAGAAGAAGAAATCAGTTTAAAATTTTGATTTACAACAGAAACTAAAAGAATCACATATCTAAGAAAAAGTCCAACCAAGGTTATAGAGGACTTGTACAGAGAAAAGTACAAAACATTGCTAACAGAAATCAAGGAAGACCTAAATATATGGAAGGACATTCATGTTCATAGATTGGAAGATTAAATATTATTAAGACATCAATCCTACCCAATGTGATTTCCAGATTCAACACAATCCCAATCAAAATCCCAACAGCCTCCTTTGAAGAAATGGAAAAGACAATCATCAAATTTATATGGAAAAGTAAGGCACTCTGAAAAGCCAAAGAAATTCTGAATAGAACTAAGTTGGAGGGCACTCACTTTCCAATCTTAAAACTCATTGCAAAGCCACAGTAATGAAAACAGTATGGTACTGAGACAAGAACAGATATAAATGAGAATAAAATGGAATAAAATTGAGAGTTCAGAAATCAACCCTCACACTTAAAGCCAAATGATTTTTCACAAGGTTGCCAAGACCAGTCCATTGGGAAAGAAGAGTCTCTTCAACAAATGGTGCTGTGAAACTGGATCTTCATTTGTGAAAGAATGAAGATGAACCCATACCTCAAACTATATTCAAAAATCACCTCAAAATGGATCAAAGACCAAAATATAAGAACTAAATTTAAGGGCTACAATGATAAAACTCCTAGAATAAAACAGGAAAGCATCTTCAGGACCTTCTGTTAGGCAATGGTTTATTAGAATTTACACCCAAAACACAAGCAACAAATAGAAAAATAGATAAATAGAGCCTCGTAAAAATGTAAAACTTTTGTGCCTCTAAGGACTTTATCATGAAAGTAAAACAACCACTTACACAATGGAAAGAAACATTTGGAAACCACATATCCGATAAAGGTTTAATATACAAAATATATAAAGAAATTCTTCAATTCAACAACAAAAAGACAAACAACCCACTTTTAAAATGGGCAAGACTGGAACAGACATCTCTCCAAAGATATACAAATGGCCAAAAATCCTATGAAAAGAGGGCATCATCATAACCCATTAAGTTAATGCATATCAAAATTATAATGAGATGCCATTCCACATCCACTAGAATGTCTACTATTTTAAAACTGGAAAATTACAAGTGTTAGAGAGGATATGGAGAAAATTCCTTGCTAGTACTTCATATACTTTCAGATTTCAACTTTGTATGCATTGCATTGTGTTTGGTTGCAAATAATAGAAAAAACAACTCAATACAGGTGATTTATTGTCTCATGTAAATGCAAAGTTAAGAGCATTAGCACACAACTTTCTGGGACCCCTGCTTGCTCCCACAGTACCACAAGCACTGTGCAGGAAGGTGTTCTGGAAACAGAGCAAGGGGGAAGGTCGCTAGCCCTGCATTTCCACACTTATGAGGGGTTCCAGCAGGCCCACGCCCTGCCCCCACCAAATTTGGTCCATAAACTTACCAAAGTTGCAGCCAGGGTTCCAGAGGCAAGGAGCTGAGGGTCCCATCAAGTGACACTTGCTATGCCACCTGCCCAGATAGTGGCCCCTTGCCGCACACCAGGAGCATGGCATGGCATCACCTCCAGGGCACCAGCAGCACATTGGCTCCACTGGTTCCCTGAAACACCCATGTGCTGGGCGGGGCCTGTGAGACCCAGCCATGTGCCTGCACAGAAGCACCACCCCACCACAACTCCAGGTGGACCCCACGCTCATGCACTCACCGGACTTCATCAGAGTGGGGGACCCCAGATTCCAGGTCCCCTCACAGCCCCTCAGAGAGGGAAGCCTTGGGCTTTCTCAGAGTCTGGATGCCAACTGAGAGTGGGAGGATCCTCAGAGTTGGGGGTCCCCTAGAGTATCTCAGGGTCCCTCTGGGAGTGTGGGTCCCCCAGAGTCCAGGTCACCCCAGAGGAGCAAAGGGTCCCCTCAGGATTTCTCAGAGTCTGACTTCCCCTCAGAGTGGGGGCCCCTTAGGGTTCCTCAGAGTCCAGGTTCCCCTCAGAGTGTGGGGTGCTCCCTAGAGGGCCCAGGGCCAGAGAAGCAGTGACCCCAGAGCCTGCACTCACCCAAGGTACTCAGTGCCTTGCAGGAGGTGGTCAGCTCAGGGCAGCTGTGGATGCTGCACTCTGGCTCAGTCCCTTTGTATCCTGGCAGCGGCTCCTCTATGTTTAGATATGGAAGAGTTTAAGCAGGACTGGTGGTAGTTCTCTCCAAATCATTGGTAGAATTGACCTGTGAAGACATCTTATCCTGGGATTTTCTGAGATGGAAGATTTTTGATGACAAACTAAATGAAATCAAAAATAAGAAAGCACTAGAAAAATAAACAAAAGCAGAAGCTGGTTTTTCAAAATCAATAAAATTGACAAACCCTTAGCGAGACTAACAAAGAAAAAAAGACAGAAAATGTAAAAACACATAATAAGAAATGAGGAAAGGTAATCACCGCAGAACCCACAGAAATGCAGAGTGTCATAAGAGGATACTTTGAAAAATTATATGCCAACAAGATGGATAATTTAGAGGAAATGGACAAATTCCTAGAAACACACAAGCAGCCTACATTGCTGATAGAAGAAATTAATGAACTCAACAGACCAATCACAAGTAAGGAGATAGAATCAGTCATCAAAAACCTCCCAACTAAGAAGAGCCCAGGTCCAGACAGCTTCCCAGGTGAATCCTACCAAACATTCCAGAAAGAACTAACACCAATCCTCCTTAAACTCTTCCAAAAAATAGAAGAAGTAGGAACATTGCCTAACTCATTCTATGATGCCAACATTATTTTTTATTATCCCAATTTTTTAATTTTATTTTTTTAGTTTTTTCTGTATGTTATTTCTTATGTTTAAAACTATCATTATTATTTTATTTTCTTATGAATTGTATTTGACTATTTTATTGGCTTAATTTTAAAGAAGTTTTGGATCACATTAGAGTTGTAGCTGTGGGAGGGGAGGATCATTGATGTGGGGTATCAATGATGGGGATAAATGGAGGATGTACACCCAAGCGTATATATAAGGCATGTAAATGTGTTCAAATGTTCATGGGGCATTGTCACAGTTGGTGGAGACTCAAACAATAACCACAAGAATATTAAATTCCCATCCTGGGGAGCTCTGCCACATTCTGTAAGGGAACAGCAACAATCCTCCAAATACAGGGGCAATGACTAGAGAAGGAGGATGGTCCATTGATGGGCCCTTGATATTTGCTTATAAGCCTTTGCTCTTGAAATTGAAACTTAACCTAGTGTTGGAGGGTGTCAAAGAGTTACCTACTGGGTGTCTCTTTTTGCTCAAATGTGACCTCTCACTCAGCCAAACTCAGCATATAAAAGCAATAACTTCCCCCCAGCATAAGAAATGACTCCCAGGGATGAGCCTCCCTGGCACTGAGGGATTACTACCAAGTATCAACAAGCAATGCAAATGGAAAAAAAAAAAAAAAAAAAAAAAGGCCTTGACCAAAATGGAGAAAATGTAAAGACAAATGAGTTTATATGCCTAAGAGACTTCACAGGGAATCAGGAGTTTATACCAGAGGTAAAGCTTATGTACAGCTCACAAGGATTTCATTCATAGCCAAGCAGATAATACCCCCAAGTGGCAGGGCTTCTGAGAGCTCAGGAGAAATCAGACACTATAGTGAGGGCAGATAGCTTAGGAGTTTGGTCCCTTCCCAGTAGGCCCTACTTTGGAATTTATGCTCCCCAGTGTGACAGAGTTGGACCCAGTTGTTGTTTCCCTACACATGGCCCTTCTGTCCTCCTATTTGAATTTACAACTAGTATTAAAGTTGGTAGATGTACATTAAAGGGACTTAAATCTTTGGGATGTCCATATGCCAGCTGGGCCCTGAATCTAACCAGAGTTGCAACACCTACTCTCCAGTTCATTCAACTCTCCCAGGACAACTAAAAAGGAGGAGATGATGGATAACCAACATACCAAGGAACCAAGAGTGACTACAACTGCAAGGAAGAAAGTCCCATCCGTCGACCATATGGAATCGAAGGTGCCCCTCAAATAGAGGTGGAGTGGGCATCACCATCCCAGAATCCTCAGGGTTGAGGAATGAACTATGGAATAAAATAGACTTACTTGTATTCTACTATATATTTATTGTGATTCTAGCACTGGAAGCAATATGATTGATGTGGTGACAGTGGCCACTGGAGGTTCTGAGGGTAGGGAGAGGGAGGGGTAGGTGTAATGCAGTGGCATTTTTGAAACTTGGGAATTATCATGAATGACATTACAATAACAGAAACAGGCCATTATATATCTTGCCATAACTTACAGAACTGGGTAGGAGAGAGTGTAAACTACAATGTAAACTATAATTCATGAATGCCTAGTGGCAATGCTCCAAAATGTGTTTATGAATTGCAATGAATGTACCACATTAATGCAAGGTGTTGCTATTGTGGGAGAAAGTGGGAGGTGTGGGGAGCACTGCATAAGGGAATCCCTTATATGTTCTCTCTAATACTTTTGTAATTCAAGAATCTTTTAAAAAAGGAAAAGGAAAAAAAAAGCTAAAATCAAATACCCAATTGCACACATGGAGGAACTAGAAAAAGAACAGCAAACTAATTCCAAAGCAAGTAGAAGGAAAGAAAAAAACAAAGATTAGAATAGAAATAAATGAAATTTAGAAAAAATAGAATTAAAACCAAAAGTTTGTCCTTTGAAAATATCAATAAAGTTGATAAACCTTAGCTAGAAAGACAAAGAAAAGAGAAGACAGAAACAAATGAAATCTAAATTAGAGGGGGAGCATTACTACTGACACCACAGAAATAAAATGGATCATAAAAGGATACTAGGAACAACTGTATGTCAACGAATTAGCCAAACTTTATGAAATAGACAAATTCCTAGAAACACACAAACAATCTAAACTGATTCTTGAAGAAATATAATTCCTGAAAGACTAATTGCAAGTAAAGAGATTGAGTCAGTAATCAAAACCTCCCAACAAACAACCTACATGACCTTAAAAGAAATAGAAGACCACGAAAACCAAGCACAAAATAAAAAGATTGAAACAGTCATCAAAAACTTCCCCAAAATGAAAAGGCCAGGACCAGATGACTTCACAGGTGAATTCTACCAATCAGTCAAAGAAGATTTAATACCAGTCTTGCCCAAATCTTCCAAAAACATGAACAGGAAGGAACACTACCAACCTCATTCTATGGAGCCAACGTCATGAACAATTTCTCTAATGCATATAGATACAAAAATTGTCAACAAATAACTTGTTACTCAAATCCAACAGCACATTAAAAGAATTATACATCATGATCAAGTGAGTTTTATCCCAGGTATGCAAGGGTAGTTCAACCCAAGAAAATTAATCAGAATAATATACTGCATTTTAATAAATCAAAGAAGAAAACTCACATGATCATCTTGACTGATGGTGAAAAGGCAAGTGGCAAAATAGAGCATCCTTTCTGGATAAAAACACTCCAAAAGATAAGAATAGAAAGAAACATTCTCAAAATCATAAGGAGCATATAGGAAAATCCCACAGCTTACACTGTAGTCACTGGTGAAAGACTGAAAGCTTTCCCCCTGAGATTGGGAACAAAATAAGGATTCCCACTACTGATTTTCAGTGTTTTGCTAGAAATTCTACCTAGGGCAATAAGACAAGGAAAGGAAGCAAAAGGAATCCAACTTGTAAAGAAAGAGGTAAAACTTTTATTCTATGCAGATGACATGATCCTTCCTATATAATTAAAGTCCCCAAAAATGTACAATAAAGCTACTGTAGTAAATAAATGAGTTCACAAAGTGGAAGGATACATAATTAATATGCAAAAATCAGAACTGATTCTATACAGTAGTAATGAGCAATCAGAGGAGGAAATTGAGAAAAAATTCCATTTACAATAATGACTAAAAGAATAAAATATTTAGGAACAAAATTAACCAAGAATGTAAAGGATCTGTATTCAGAGAACTACAAAACATTGCTAAAATAAATCAAAGATGGTCTGAACAAATGGAAGGACATTCTGTGTTCATGGATTGGAAGACTAAATAGTGTTTAGATGTCAATCCTAAGCAAAATGATTTACAAATTCAATGCAATCCCAATAAATGTCTAACAGTTTTTTTAAAAGAAATGGAAAAGACAATTATCGAATTTATTTGGAAATGTAATGTGCCCCAAATAGCTAGAAACATCTTACAAAATAAGGACAAAGTTTGAGGACTTTCAATTCCTGATTTAAATCTTATTACTTAGTTAGTGGTGAAAAAAAATAGTACTGACATAAAGATAAATATACAGACTAATGGAACTGAAATGAGAATTCAGAAATAGAGCTTATCATTCAACTCTCTGAGCCCATGAATGAACCTGGAGAACATTATGTTGAGAGAAGCAAGCCAGACACCAAAGGACAAATACTGTATGAATGCATTACTATGAACCAAATACATTGTGTAATATATTGTTTGATTAAAAAAATTTACATGTATCCATTACATTTAATTAAGAAATGTATATATTTATTCATCTGTGTTTACTTTTTAGTTTTTAATTTTTTATGTTTTCAATTATTAAATGTAATAAATAAAGTTTAAAAATTTTTAAAAAGAAAAAAAAAGAAATAGAGCTGCATATCTATAGACAGGTAATATTTGACAAGGTTTTTAAGTTGGGGCAGAATAGTCTGTTCAAAAATAGTGCTGGGAGAACTGGATATCCAGAACCAAAAGAAAGAAAGATGAATCCTATCTCATAACTTATACAAAAAATCAAGTAAAAATGGATCAAAGACCTAAATATAAAAGCTGGAACCATTAAACTCCTAGAAGAAAATGTAGATCTTGTGGTGGGTTGCTTATGCTTACATCCAAAGCATAAGCAACAAAGGAAAAAAATAGATAAACGGGACTTCCTCAAATTGAATACTTTTGTGCTTCAATTGACTTTGTCAAGAAGGAGAAAATGCAGCCTACACAATGAGAGAACATATTTGGAAACCATATATTGGATGAGGATTTGATTTCTATGCTGTATAAAACTATAAGCAACCCAATTTAAAAATGGGCCAAAGACTTGACTAGACATATTTCCGAAGAGGATATACAAATGTCCAAATAGCACATGAAAACTTGCTCAACATCACTAGCTATTAGGGAAATTCAATCCAAAACTACAATAAGATACCATTTCACACCTTATAGAATGGCCATAATGTTAAAAAATAAAATAAAACAAAACAGAAAACTACAAGTGCTGGATTGAATGAAAAGAAATAGGGACACTCCTTCACTGTTGGTGAGACTGTAGAATAGTGCAGCCTCTGTGGAAGGCAGTTTGTCAGTTCCTCAGGAAGCTAAAAACAGAACTGCCATATGATCTAGCAGTCCCACTAGTAGGAAAATATTCAGAAGAGCTGAAAACAGCGATCAAAACTAAAATTTGCACACTGATGTTTATAAAAGCATTATTCACAATTGTCAAAAGATGGAAACAACTCAAGTGTCCATCAACTGATGAATGGAGAAACAAAATGTGGTATGTACATACGATGGAATACTATTCAGCTGTAAGAAGAAATGAAATTGTAATGCATATGACAATATGGATGAACCCTGAGAACATTATTTTGAGTGAAATAAACCAGACACAAAAGGACAAATATTTTATGGTCTCACTAATATCAACTAAATACAATGTGCAAACTCGTGGATTTAAATTCTGGTGTACAGGTCACTGGGAGAAAGAATGAGCGTTCAGAAGTGGGAGCTGATGCTTAATATATGTAGAATTTTTATACAGTTGGTTGTAAATATTTGGAAATGAATAGAGCTGATGGTAACACATTATAGTGAGTATAATTAACACTGATTTATAAATGTGATTGTGATTGAAAGGGATACTTTAAGGAAGTAGATGTCACTAGATAGAAAGGTAGAGGAGAATATTGGGATTGTATATAACAGTGAACTTGGTAGTGGGTGATGACTGTGGATAATAGTACAAATAAAAGAATGTTCTTCTATGAACTAGAACAAATATGTCACTATTACAAGGTGTTAAGAATATGGTGTTATGTGGAAAAATACAACTAAGTTAACTTATGGACTAGAGTTAATAGTAATATTGTAATATTGTTGCATCAAGGAGCAAGGAAGGTACTGTATCACTGCCAAGGATCAACAATAGGGGGATATAGAAGCTGTAGGGGATCTGTCTTTTTACATAATGAAAACAATCTAAAATTGTCTAAGGGGATGAAAGCACAACTCTGTAATGAAACTGAAAGCCCTGTGTATATGCTTTGGATGGACCATAAAAGGCATGGGACTGTACAACACTGTAAACACTGAGGTGGGTGGTAGACTGTGGTTGGTACAAATATGAGAACATTCTGTCATGAAACTATAACAAATGTACAATACATGGTGTTAATAATAGGACGGTATGTGGGGAAAATACACTTCATGTAAGTTATGGACTATAGCTAGTAGTAATATTTGGATGTTCTTTTATTAATTTTAACAAATGTTCCACAACAATGCAAGGTATGGGTGGTGGGGAGGTATATGGGAATCCTGTATATTATGCATGATTGCTTTGTATATTATGCACAATTTCTCAAATAACTAAAAATATTAAAATACTTCAGAATAAATTTAACAAAGGAAGTGCAAGACTTGTACACTGTGATGGTTAGGCTAATGTGTCAACTCGGCCAAGTAGTTGTGTCCAGGTGTTTGTTCCAGCAAGCACTGGGTTAATTGTAATACAAGAGCATTTATGGACTTCAATCACCAGTGAGTTTACTGAGTGGATGGCTGATTACATCTGCATCAATCAGGGAGATTACATTATCAATGGGTGGTGCCTTTATCCAATCAGTTGAATGACTTAAAAGTGGAAGTGATTTCAACATTCAGAGAGAAATTCCCAGCTCGTCGTTTGACAGGCAACTTCTCCCAGAAACTCATCAACGACCCTTCGTCGGGCTTTCATCGGAGCCACTGGTTTGCAGCTATCCTGCAGAACCTGGACTTGTGCATCCCCACAGTTGCGTGAGAGACTCTTTTAAAATTTCATATTATTGACAGATATCTCCTGCTGATTCTGTTTCCCGAGAGAACCCTGACTAATACAGCTGGTACTGGGAGTGGTTCCTGAGGAACAGAGTTTTAAACATGGGATGTCTGAGGTGACTCTCCACTCTAATTGGACTCACAGGTACTAATGACTCCCTTTCCAATAAGGAGGTTGCTAACTGTCCATGGTGTGAGTTGGCAATAGAGATACGCAAAATAGCATCATTGGATTCCCCTACTTCCACACTTATAAGAAGCAAGGATCTGGGTGAGAGTGTTTTCAACACTTTAACAGAATTTTGTGGAGTAAAAAAATATAATGATGTTGGCTGGCTCCTCCTAGCTACCCTGGATACAGTTACAAAAGTAAGGGATGAGCTAAAGTCTTCAGATTTGAAACTTAAATGCCACATGAATGATATGAAAGTTTCTACGTGTGCCTTGAAAGAAAATCTTGTCTCCTGTAGCCATAGACTTGAGATATCTGAGAATCAAACCCAGACTCTCATTGTACGAGTAGCAGAAATACAGAGGAAATTAAAATCTCAACCTCGCAGGGTTTCTGCAATTAAAGTGAAGGCATTGACTGGAAAGGAGTGGAACCCCGAGGATTGGGACAGAGACATATGGGATGATGATAATATTGGTGGGGACATTGGAACCCTAAATTCTGCTGAGACTTTACCAGATAAACCTGTGATGGCCTGCCCTGTGGAGACCACACCTTCTCAACCTTGTATCATCCAGCCTCCTTGCCCCAGAGAGTCTGTACCTCCTCCCAGCCATGAGGCAGGTACCAACCAATCTCCAGCATGCATAGTCCAACTTCCAGTCTGCCCTGAGGAATCTGTCTTCCAACCCCTGCCTGAAGAAAATAATCCTGTCTCACCAGAAGAAAATGCAAAGGAATGCCCTCAGGTCAGTAGCCTGCAAGACATCTCTAATCCTTCTCCTTACTCAGAACCCCCACCCCTCTTGTCTTCGAGACCCATTACTAGATTAAAATCACAACAGGCCCCCAAAGGTGAAATACAAAGTGTGACCCATGAGGAAGTACGTTATACTCTGAAAGAACTGCATGAGTTTTCCAACATATATAGACAGAAATCAGGGGAATATGTGTGGGAATGGATACTAAGGGTATGGGATAATGGTGGAAGGAATATAAAGTTGGATCAGGCTGAATTTATTGATATGGGCCCACTAAGCAGAAATTCTGGATTCAACGCTGTAGCTCGAGGGGTTAGAAAGGGCTCTAACAGTTTGTTTGGGTGGCTGACTAAAGCATGGACCAAACGATGGCCTAGCATGTCTGATGTTCAGATGCCTGATTTGCCGTGGTATACAGTAGATGAGGGGATTCAAAGGCTTAGAGAGATTGGAATGCTAGAATGGATTTACCACTTGAGACCTGCCCACTCACCCCAGTAATGTCCAGAGGACACACCTTTAACCAGGACTGTGAGGAATAAATTTGTAAGACTCACTCCATCTTCTCTGAAGAGCTCTGTGGTTGCTCTTCTCTGCAGTCCAGATATTACTGTAGGGGGTGCTGCAATGGAATTGGAATCCTTAAATATTATGGGGATGATTGGATCAAGGCCCAGTAAAAGTCAGGTATTGGCAGTTAATCGCCAAAGCCAAGGTCGGCGTGGCTACCGCAATGAAAGACAGATTCAAAACAGCACACAGAATAGTCTGAGTTGCATGGAGTTATGGCATTGGCTAATAGATCTTGGGGTACCCAGAAGTGAAATACATGGGCAGTCTACTAAATTTCTTCTGGATCTGTATAAGCAGAAGAGTTCTAGGTCAAGTGAACAAAATCCTAACTCTAATTACAGATGCAGAGAATCACGGCCCCTTAATCAGTTCCCAGACTTGAGACAGTTTACAGACCCAGAGCCCCTTGAATGAGGGGAAGGCCGGGTCCCCTTGGGGAAGGATCCTGTTAAACTGCCAAAAATGTATACAGTTAATCTTCCTCCCACCTTTCCCCAGGGAGACCTATGGCCTTTTGCCAGAGTAACAGTGCATTGGGGAAAAGGAAATGATCAAATATTTCGGGGATTATTAGACACTAGCTCAGGAGCCACATTAATTCCAGGAGACCCAAAACGTCACTGTGGTCCACCAGTCAGAGTAGGGGCTTATGGAGGTCAGGTGATTGATGGAGTTTTAGCTCAGGTCCATCTCACAGTGAGTCCAGTCATTATTTCCCCAGTTACAGAATGCATAATTGGAATAGACATACTCAGTAACTGGCAGAATCCCCACATTGGATCCCTGACTCATGGAGTGAGGGCTATTATGGTTGGAAAGGCCAAGTGGAAGCCTCTAGAACTGCCTCTGCCTAGCAAAATAGTAAATCAAAGGCAATACTGGATTCCTGGAGGTATTGCAGAGATTAGTGCCACCATCAAGGATTTGAAGGATGCAGGGGTGGTGATTCCCACCACATCCCCATTCAACTCTCCTATTTGGCCTGTGCAGAAAACAGATGGATCTTGGAGGATGACAGTAGATTATCATAAACTTAACCAGGTGGTGACTCCAATTGCAGCTGCTGTCCCAGATGTGGTATCATTGCTTGAGCAAATCAACACTTCCCCTGGTACTTGGTATGCAGCTGTTGATCTGGCAAATGATTTTTTCTCAATTGCCATTAGTAAGGACCACCAGAAACAGTTTGCTTTCAGCTGGCAAGGCCAGCAGTATACTTTCACTGTCCTGCCTCAGGGGTATATCAACTCTCCAGCCCTATGTCATAATATTGTCCGCAGGGACCTTGATCGTCTCTCCCTCCCACGAGACATCACACTGGTCCATTATATTGATGATATCATGTTGATAGGACCTACTGAGCAAGAAGTAGCAAAGACTCTAGATTTATTGGTAAGGCATTTGTGTGAGAGAGGATGGGAGATAAATCCAACAAAAATACAGGGTCCTTCCACCTCAGTGAAATTTCTAGGTGTCCAGTGGTGTGGGGCCTGTCGAGATATCCCTTCTAAAGTAAAGGATAAGCTGTTGCACCTGGCCTCTCCTACGACCAAAAAGGAGGCACAATGCTTAGTTGGCCTCCTTGGATTTTGGAGACAACACATTCCTCATTTGGGTGTGTTACTGCGGCCCATTTACCAAGTGACCAGAAAAGCTGCTAGTTTTGATTGGGGACTGGAACAAGAGGAAGCCCTACACCAGGTCCAGGCTGCTGTGCAAGCTGCACTACCACTTGGACCATATGATCCAGCAGATCCTATGGTGCTGGATGTTTCAGTGGCAAACAGAGATGCTGTCTGTTGCCTTTGGCAGGCCCCTATAGGGGAATCACAACACAGACCCTTAATATTTTGGAGCAAAGCCTTGCCATCCTCTGCAGATAACTACTCCCCTTTTGAGAAGCAGCTTTTGGCTTGCTACAGGGCCTTAGTAGAGACTGAACGCTTAACCATGGGCCATCAAGTTACCATGAGACCTGAGTTGCCTATCATGAGCTGGGTATTGTCTGACCCACCAAACCATAAAGTTGGGCGTGCACAGCAGCACTCCATAATAAAGTGGAAGTGGTATATATGAGATAGGGCTCGAGCAGGTCCTGAAGGCACAAGTAAGTTACATGAGGAAGTGGCCCAAATGCCCATGGTCACCACCCCTGCCGTGTTACCTTCTCTTTCCCAGCCCACGGCTTTGGCCTCTTGGGGAGTCCCTTACAATCAGTTGATTGAGGATGAGAAAACTCGGGCCTGGTTTACAGATGGTTCTGCACGATATGCAGATACCACCCGAAAGTGGACAGCTGCAGCACTGCAGCCCTTTTCTGGGACATCCTTGAAGGATAGCGGTGAGGGCAAATCCTCCCAGTGGGCAGAGCTTCGAGCAGTGCATCTAGTTGTTCATTTTGCTTGGAGGAAGAAATGGCCAGAGGTGTGTTTGTACACTGATTCATGGACTGTTGCCAATGGTTTGGCTGAATGGTCAGGGACTTGGAAGGAACATGATTGGAAAATTGGTGACAAGGAGGTCTGGGGAAGAGCTATGTGGATAGATCTTTCTGAGTGGGTAAAAAACATGAACATATTTGTGTCCCACGTGAATGCTCACCAGAGGGTGACTTCGGCAGAGGAAAAGTTTAATAATCAAGTGGATAAGGTGACCCGCTCTGTGGCTAATGCTCAGCGGCTAATGCTCAGCCTCTTTCCCCAGCCACTCCTGTCATTGCCCAATGGGCTCATGAACAAAGTGGCCATGGAGGTAGGGATGGAGGTTATGCATGGGCTCAGCAACATGGACTTCCCCTCACCAAGGCTGACTTGGCTACAGCCACTGCTGAATGCCCAATCTGCCAGCAGCAGAGACCCACACTCAGCCCCAGATATGGCACCATTCCTCGAGGTGACCAGCCTGCCACCTGGTGGCAGGTGGACTACATTGGGCCACTTCTGTCATGGAAGGGGCAGTGATTTGTTTTAACTGGAATAGACACATACTCTGGCTATGGGTTTGCATTTCCGGCATGCAATGCTTCTTCCGAAACTACCATCCGTGGACTTACCGAATGTCTTATCTACCGCCATGGGATTCCACACAGCATTGCTTCTGATCAAGGAACCCATTTCACAGCAAATGATGTGCGGGAATGGGCACATGCCCATGGAATTCACTGGTCTTACCATGTTCCCCATCACCCTGAAGCAGCTGGATTAAAAGAACGGTGGAATGGCCTTTTGAAGGCTCAATTATGCTGCCAACTAGGAGGCAATACCTTGCAGGGCTGGGGCAATGTTCTCCAGGAGGCTGTGTATGCTCTGAATCAGCATCCTCTCTATGGTGCTGTTTCTCCCATAGCCAGGATTCATGGGTCCAGGAATCAAGGGGTGGAAATGGGAGTGGCACCACTCACTATTACCCCTAGTGACCCACTAGGAAAATTTTTGCTTCCTGTCCCTGAAACCTTAAGCTCTGCTGGTCTACAGGTTTTAGCCCCAAGAGGAAGAGTGTTGCCACCTGGGAACATAACAGTGATTCCATTGAACTGGATGTTAGGACTGCCACCTGGCCACTTTGGGCTCCTCTTACCTGTGAATCAACAGGCAAAGAAGGGAATTACTGTACTGGCTGGGGTGATTGATTCTGACTATCAAGGGGAAATAGGACTACATCTACATAATGGGGGTAAAGAAGAGTTTGTCTGGAATGCAGGGGATCCTCTAGGGCATCTCTTAGTCCTGCCATGCCCTGTGATTAAAATCTATGGAAAATTGCAACAAACCAATTCAAGCAGGACTAACAATGGCCCAGAATCTTCGGGAATGAAAGTTTGGGTCACCCCACCAGGCAAAGAACCACGGCCAGCTGAAGTGCTTGCTGAAGGTAACGGGAACATGAAATGGGTAGTGGAAGAAGGTAGTGATAAAAATGAACTTCAACCACGTGACCAGTTACAGAAATGAGGACCATAATGGTCATGAAACCTTCTTCCATGTTTCGTTATGAGTATGATTGTATATGTATACAAAATGAATTTCTTTGTTTTCTTCTCCAATCTTTTCCCCTATCATGAAAAGTTGTATTAATCCCACATCATAATATTTAAGGATGTCGAGTTTAAGAGTGACTATCATCCAAGGACTTGCACCCTCTTCTGTGGGGAATTAATGCGTTTCCGGTTGTAAGCAGGGGAGTTGAACATTGTTAGGTGGAAATATATATGTATGCTTGTCTGTTATTGTTTTTACTTAGAGACTAAGTATGGTTTAGAGTAATGTGTATGATTGCCAAGTTGACAAGGGGTGGACTGTGATGGTTAGGCTAATGTGTCAACTCGGCCAAGTAGTTGTGTCCAGGTGTTTGTTCCAGCAAGCACTGGGCTAATTGTAATACAAGAGCATTTATGGACTTCAATCACCAGTGAGTTTACCGTGTGGATGGCTGATTACATCTGCATCAATCAGGGAGATTACATTATCAAAGGGTGATGCCTTTATCCAATCAGTTGAATGACTTAAAAGTGGAAGTGATTTCAACATTCAGAGAGAAATTCCCAGCTCGTCGTTTGACAGGCAACTTCTCCCAGAAACTCATCAACGACCCTTCATCGGGCTTTCATCGGAGCCACTGGTTTGCAGCTATCCTGCAGAACCTGGACTTGTGCATCCCCACGGTCGCGTGAGAGACTCTTTTAAAATTTCATATTATTGACAGATATCTCCTGCTGATTCTGTTTCCCAAGAGAACCCTGACTAATATATACACTTAAAATTAAAAGCATTATTGAAATAAATTAAACATCTAAATAAGTGGCAAAACATCCATGTTCATAAGCTGAAAGATTTTATGGTATTAAGCTGTCAATACTCCCCAAAGTGTTCTATAGATTCAGTGTAACCCCTATCAAATTCCAGAGGCCTTTTTTTTCCTATAAGTGGAAAAGATTATCCTAAAATTCATATGAAATTACAAAGGACCCAAAATAGCCAACACAATGTTGAAAAAAGAAGAACAAGGTTGGAGAACTCACATTTCCCAATTTCAAAACTTACTACAAAGCTACAGTAATCAAGACAATGCAGTAATGGCATAAGAAGAGACATGTAACTAAATGGAATAGAATCAGGATTCCAGAAATAAACCTAAACATCTGTGATCAACTGATTTTCGACTAGGGTACCAAAATGATTCGATGGGGAACAAACATTGGATATACACATGCAAAAGAATAAATTTGGGCCTCTACCTCACACCAGATACAAAAAAGTAACTCAAAATGGATCAAATACCTTGATGTGAGAGGTAAAACTACAACGTTCTTAGAAAGAAACATTAAGTGTAAATCGTTATGACCTTGGATTAGGGAACCATTTCTTACATATAACACCTAAAGCACAATAAACTTTAGAAAAAAATAGATAATTGGATTTCATCAAATTAAAAATTTTTGTGCTCCAAAGGAAACTATCAAGAAAGTGAAAAAGACAACCCATAAAATGGAAGAACATTTCTGAAAATCATTTATCTGATAAAGGTCTAGCATCCAAATTATATAAAGAACTTTTACAACTCAACAATAAAAAGACAATTAAATTGATGAATAGACATTTCTCCAAAGAAGACATGCAGATGGCAAATAAGTATATGAAAAGAGGTTCAACATCATTTTTAATTACAGAAATGCAAATTGACATTGTTAAGAAGTCCATGGAAATGCATTCTATAACTATAGTGACTACCCACTGGACATTCACTGTGTGTTTATTCTAAAACAACATTATGAGAGAGTTATTATCTCCATTTTATAGATGAGGAAATTGATATCTAAAGAGGTTATTTGACCACATTTTACTTCATAGCTAACCTAAGTCACACAATTAGAGACAAAACAGAGACTGGAACTCTGGTTGTCTGACTCCACCAAAAGATCTACTGACACCACTATACAAGTGATCCTTCTACAACATAAAACATGCATTCAAGAAAAGTGTTGCTTAAAAATTGAGCTATAAAATAGTACAATGTGATTACAGTGATGAAAAAATATATAGGAAAAGTTTAGAAGAAATAATACCAAAATGATAAGATATTGTGTTTAATGATGGCATTAAGGGTGCTTTTTGTTCTCCAAATTTTCTTGTCTTTTCTTTTTTAAAAAGCTTTAGATTATATAAATGATACATTGAAAATATGGGGGCATTCCCATATACACCACTGCTCCCCCTCCCATACTTATCCCCATTAATATCATTTTTCACTAGTGTGGTACATTTGATACAGTTGAACACATATTGAAGCATTGCTACTAACCATGTTCAATAGTTTACATTACAGTTTACACTTTGCACTGCACAATTTAATAGGTTTTGACTAAATGTATAATGGTCTGTATCTGTCATTGCAATGTCATGCAGAACAATTCCATGCCATTCTTCCCTCTCCCTCCCCTCAGAACCTCTGTTGACCATTGCCTTTATATCAATGTTATAATTTCTCTCATTGTTCAAATTTAGTATAATATGATGTATTAACTATTATAATTAAAATATCTTTTTAAAGAAAACTATGCTCAGAATATAAAGACCATTTCTAAACACACATTCACATATGTAGTTTTAGGGGAAATAAAATAACACAATACATGGATGTGTTATCACTGCATTAATTGCACATTTACAAGGGTTAAAGTCTTGGCACGGGTTTAGTTATATGATTTTAAATAAGTGATTGAAGTACTGTGGATTCAGTGATAAATAACTAAAATATATTACCTGTAAACATCTTCAAAATTTTATGAACTGAATACATTTCAGCTCTCTAATTATAATACGGAAACTTCAATTTGACTAAAATAATATTACTAAATTTTATATTTTATAAATAATTAAAATATTGCATTTCAATTAACATTCTATGTTTCACAAAATACAGTAAATAGACAATTGTGGGAATAAGAAAACTGCATTGCCTTTAACAGTAGTATTAAAATAGAAGGTGTTATGCTTTGTAAAACACATTGTAAAATTGAAAATATTGATGCTCTGGGAAAGAAAGCAGAGCAGCAGAGCCACAGAGAAAGGAAGCCCGAAGGGGAAGGAAAGACCAGGCAGAGATTGCCTGCCATCTTGTTTCATCACGTGGCAGCTGACTTTGGGGTTAAGAAGATGGCGTTAGTGTAAGAGGGCACACACTGCAAGCTCCCAGAGCAAGGAGGATTGTGGACGGGGTCCTGCCCGGGGGTATGTGCTGTGCACGCGTGGAGTGAGAAGCTTGGGACATCTATCTGCGCGGATCGGCGGCGTGGACTGAAAGGTGGAGATTCGTGATTTTGAGGCTGCCGGTGGAGGTTGGCACAGGCGGCTGAGCCCCGTGGTTAGGGGAAAAAAAATAAAATTAAATAAAACGGCCATTTGGAGCCGTGGGCGGGGAGAAAAAGTTTTATTTTCTGGGGATCTGGCTGCCTGGCGCCCCTTGGACCTTGTGTGAACAGAACAAACGAGCTAATCAGCACCCGGTGAACTGGGGGGGGGGATTTTGGTCGGGAAACGCAGCTGATTTCCCTAGCCACCCAGGGATAGGACCCGGGCCGCTGCGGAGCCCGGAAGAAGGGACACTTCCCAAAAAAGGGAGGGTTCTGTTGGAAGACAGGGAAGGGTATTTTATATTTTTAGACATTGATATGGCTGCCTACACCGCCCCATAGCTTTGGGGAGCAGATAAACCGACCTGAAGCAGCATTAGGCTGAGAGCAGACGCAAATCTGCACTCAAACTGATTTACTGAGCAGCCCAGTGATGCTCGAGCTCGGCGCCAGAAGGGGCGGAATCCGCTGTCTTTAGCACTCCTCACTGACTAACAACAGAGCTACATCTAAACTGGGGAGTCCGGAAAGTGGGACGTGCTTGATTAATTTCCACAGGCCAAGCTAGGGTCCCTCCCGTAAGGGGGTTGGTCTAGAGGAGGAATTATTTTGGGTCCTGCATTTGGCTAAAAAAAATAAAAATTAAGAAAAAAAAAAAAGTGAGGTCACCTCAACAAATGAAAAATAAATTCTTTTTAATTTAGTTTAATAGCTAAAAGCTGCTTCAGGACCTGCATATAGAACCCTGTGGGGAAATTCATTGATAAACACAAGTAGGCAGGAAGGATCCACGTGGAACCTACGGGAATCATTGACCCCCCTTAGCTCTGTTTGACTGCTTGCCTGTGTGGATCTTCCATTTCTCTCTGTTTATTTCTGGTCTATTGCTATTATTTGCTTTTTCCTCCCCCCTTCCTTTTTCCTTTTTTTTTTTTTAAATAGGTGCTGCCAGCTTGTTGCTTCTTTGCTGGGCTTCTTATTCAGTAATTTCCCACTCCCTGTATATATTGATTCTATATTACAAACTATCGCTTATCCTTCCTCCATCTTACTGCCTTCTGTTTTCTGTTGTGGCTCTTAGAGACAACATTTTTTTCATAGGCCCACAACTTAAGGGTGTCAATTTTATCCCATCTATTTCATTTTCTTCTTCTTCATTTTTCTTTTTTTTAATATTTTATTAGTATTAACTTTTTCCTTTCAGACATTTCTTTACTATTTCTCTCCCTCCTCATAATTCTAGCCTTCTAAATCACTATATATATATTGCTCAATTTGTTTTCCCAGTCCATTGTAGGAACTCCATATTATTTCCTAGTACTCTACACAGCCTACACAAGTTAAATATTCATCTCATTAAGTTTCATTTGCCCCTCTTCTAACTTTTACCGATATTTCTATTATCCTTCTGCCTTCTTACAACTTTTGATTCCTCTGCACCCAAACTTTTGCCTTCAAGGGAAAATAGAAAGAAGCAAAGAAATAAAACAAGAAGAAAACCTGCCAAAGACAAAACTTAACTCACGCACAGAACCAAAAGCTAAATAAAATTCTAGAGTATAGAGAAAACCTAATCAACTGAACAAACCCATCAAGATAATATGATGACCAGAGGGCAAAAGAAAAATACAAATGACTCTGAGAAACTGGAAAACATGGACCAGTCCAATACACAAAATAAAAACCAGGAAGAATGCAGTACATTGAAAACTAATCAAAGCTATCCAAACAAATATCATGGAACAACTTGAAGAACTGAAGGAAGAGATTAAGGATTTAAAGAAGAGACTGGGAGAACATACAGAAGAAATAGCTAACACACCTAAAAAGGTAATGGATATGATGGCGAACAAAGGCACAAGTCAAGAAATGAAAAAGATGCTGGACTCACATGGCAGCAGATTTGAACAGGCAGAGGAAAGAATTAGTGATATGGAAGGCAATACAGTTGAAATAAAAGAGATTGTAGAAAAGATAGACAAAAAGATAGAAAAAATCCAGTATGGTCTCAGGGAATTAACTGATAATGCAAGACGCACAAACATATGCATTATGGGCATCCCAGAAGGAGAAGAGAAGGGAAAGGGAACAGAAGGAGTGTTGAAGGAAGTTATGGCTGAAAACTTCCCAACTCTATTGAGAGAGATGGATGTGCAGATCCAGGAAGCACAGTGCACACCAAAAAATATAAATCCCAACAGGCCAACTCCAAGACATATACTTGTCAAATTGTCCAATGCTCAAGACAAAGAGAAAATACTCAAGGCAGCAAGAGAAAAGAGAACCATCACATAGAAGGGAAGCACAATAAGATTAAGTGCTGAATACTCAGCTGAAACCATGGAGGCAAGAAGACAGGGGTATGACATAGTCAAAACACTAAAAGAAAAAAAACCTCCAGCCACGAATTCTCTATCCAGCAAAATTGGCATTCAAAAATGATGGAGAGTTCAAAATATTCACAGATAAACAGCAATTAAGAGAGTATGTCAAGAAGAAACCAGCACTTCAAGAAATAATAGGGGAATCTCTACTAGTGGAAAGGAAAAAACAAAGGAGAGAGAGTTGGAGGAGAGATTAAAAACAACTGAAAAATCAAAAAGAGAAACAAAACAACATATGACATACATTAACCCAAAGAAAAAATGACTGAAGTAAGAAATTCAATATGAGTAATAACACTGAATGTTAATGAATTAAAATCACCAATCAAAAGACACAGATTGGAATAATGGATAAGAAAATATGATCCATCTATATGCTGTCTACAAGAAACCCACCTTTGACCCCAGGATTCAAGGAGGCTGAAAGTGAATGGATGGAAAACCATTTTACAAGCTAACAATAACCAAAAAAGGGCAGGAGTAGCTATTCTAATATCAGACAAAATAGACTTTAAATGCAAAACTATTGTAAGAGGCAATGATGGACACTACATATTAGTAAAAGGAGTAATCACTCAAGAAGAGAGGACAATCATCAACATTTTCGCACCTAATCTAGGTGCCTCAAAATACGTGCGGCAAACTCTGGAAAAACTAAGAGGAGAAATAAATTCCTCTACAATTATAGCAGGGGACTTCCACACACCATTATCATCATAAGACAGAACATCTGGACAGAGAATAAATAAAGAAACTAAGGCAATCAACAATACATTAGAAGATTTGGACTTAATAGACATATACAGAACACTACACCCAAATACAGCGGGATTTACAATCTTGTCCAGTGCACATGGAACATACTCCAAAATAGACCACATGCTAGGCCACAAAACAGCACTCAGTGAATTCAGAAAGATTGAGATTATACAAAGTAATTTCTCTGACCACAACGGAATGAAGTTGGAAATCAATAAGGGCCAGAGAAACAGGTTAGGCACAAGGATATGGAAGTTAAACAACACACTTTTAGACAAACAGTGGGTCAAAGTGGAAATTTCAAAAGAAATCAGTAACTACCTTGAAACTAATGAAAACTACAACACAACATATCAAAACCTATGGGATGCAGCGAAAGCAGTCCTGAGAGGGAAGTTCATAGCCATAAATTCATATATTAAAAAAGAAGAAAGAGCTAAAATTGAAGACCTAACTGAAAACTTGGAGGAATTGGAAAAACAACAACAAACTAAACCTAAAGGAAGTAGAAAACAGGAAATAACCAAGATTAGAGCAGAACTAAATGAAATATAGAATAAGAAAGCACTGGAAACAATAAACAAAACCGAAAACTGGTTCTTCGAGAATATCAACAAAATTGACAAACCTTAGCCAGAGTAAAAAAGAAAAAGAGAGAACAGATGCAAATACATAAAATAAGGAATGAGCAAGTTGATATCACTACTGACCCCACAGAAATAAAGAGTATCATAAGAGGATACTTTGAAAAATTATATGCCAACAAGGATGACAATTTAGAGGAAATGGACTAGTTTCCAGAAACCCACAAACAGCCGACATTGATGAAAGAAGAAATAGA
>JAKSZT010054581.1:3521239-3538515 GCA_026826555.1 Tolypeutes matacus
ATTGGGGGAAGAACTATGGACTAGAGTGGACTTGATGGTATTCTCTTGTTCACATATGGTGATTCTAGCAATGCAAGAAATTATAACAATGAGGTGGAGCCAGTGGCCTCTTGACACTTTTGGGGTAGGGAGGGGATGAGCAGTTGAAATACAGGGGCTTCTTTGGGAGTTGGAGGTTGTCCTGAGTACTGTTGTGGTAACGGATGTAGGCCCTTTTAAATCAGCACACACCACTCAGAACTGAATGGGAGAGTGTCTGGTCTACAGTGTGAACTGTGGTCTATGGTTGGTGGCAAGGCTGCAGGATGTGTAAGTTCATTGAGGTTGGTGGGCCACACTTGTGGGAGATGTTTGTGTGGGATGTGGTGGGAGGTGTGGGAGGTGGGCAGCATGGGAATCCCAGTGGGTTCCGTGTAATTTTTTCGGTAATCTAAGCACCTTTTAAAATATATGTATATATATATATATATATAAATAACATTTTTGTAAGCAAATACACATATATGCATATATATTTATATATCATTTGGCAAATGTTTGTATGTATTGTGAGAATTTTGATTTTTACCCACAATAAAAATAAATTTAAAAAAATTGAAAATATTTACTAAAGTAATTTCTTAGTTGAAAGGAGAATTTGATAGATATTTCTTGAAACTGACTCACATTCAAGTAGACTCTTGTGGCTCCTTTCATAATCATTCTCACATTCTTACATTTCTTTTAGAACTGCCTCTGAACATGGAAGATGCAATATACCTATGCATAAGGTTGTCAGATTTAGTGAATAAGTTTATGGTAAATAATATTTAGGACATACTTCTCATAAAAAAATATTCATTGTTCATCTGAAACTCAAATTTTACTGGGTGCCTTATATTTTATATAGCAACCCAACCTATGCACAATTTTTAAAACAAATAGGGAAATTTTCTTATATTTAATGGACAGTATTACGTAAAATATTACCAAATATAAGATTAGTTAATTGCAAAATTAAGTAAAAGCTATATTGTGCTATGAGAATTTTCAAATTCTAGCTTGTTATTGGATAGCGCCTTCATAAGTGGCAATACAAGCTCATGTTTATTAATTCAAGTCAGAAAGTATGATTTACTTGATGAGATTTACATTATTCTCTTCTATGGAAGATGGTATTTGTAGTGGAACCATTAAATATTCCAAAAGCATTGTGACTGCAGTGTCCATGAGTTGACAGGCAACTTCTTGAAATATGCAGTCAATCAGCATCAGAAATCTTAAAATTGTAACTAATAAACATCAATATTCAGGCAACCTGAAATGTGTTGAACCATCTTCAGAGAAATTTGACTCAAAGTATTTTTTAATCTCTTGCTTTCTGCCACCTACAATTTAATAAACAACTGAGAAACAAGTAATGATCTCTATATTACTATAGCATGATTTCTAGTGTACAGTATTTTTATTAGCCTGAATAATAAATAGCCTGGACTGAAACTTTACTAACAACTTTAATTAAAACTTTACTTCAAGCTTAAACTCTCTTTAAACAAATCAGGCAAAAAACCATTTTATAAGTATATTCTTATGCCTATGAAATTTGGTGACTCACTTGTAAGCATAAAACTTAAGTTTATGAAAGTCAGAAAAGAAATTTTGAAAAAAATAGCCATGTTCCTATGTAGAGGGACCTTCCTCAAAAAGCGGGTTACAATCAGGTCTAAATATCAGGTTACCTAAAACCCAGTCCAGTAATGCTTCCCTTATACTATGTTACAGCTATTTGACTTTTTTAAAGCACCTATATGCTTCATAATAGAATTTAGAAGAAATTTAAGTTCATTAAATCTAATGTTATAGACTTATTTTTAAAGAATATAAAGGGTTTATTTTTTGTAAATTATTATGTATTTTATTTCTAATGTTTAAACCTACCATTATTTCATTTACTTATTAATTGTATTTGACAATATTCTTGGCTTCATTTTGAAGAGGTTTTGTATCACGGAAGGGCCACAACCATAGCAGGGGAGGATTGCTGGTGTGGGGTGTCAGTGATGGGGGATATATGGGAGGAAGCTCACCTGGGCATACATATAAGGCAGATAAATGTGTTCAAATGTTCATGGGGCATAGCCACAGTGAGTAGAGATTCACACAACAACTGAAAGAATATTGAATTCCCATCCTGGGGAGCTCTTCCACATTCTCTAATGGAATAGCAACAGGTCCCTCAAGTACAGGTGCAATGACTAGTGAAGAAGGATGGACCATTAATGGGCCCTTGATATTGATGACTATACTTGTGAGCCCTTGCTCTTGAAATTGCAACTTAGCCTAGTGTTGTAGGGTGCCTAAGAGTTTCCTACTGGGAGCTTCCTTGTTGCTCAAGTGTGGCCTTTCTCTAAGCAAAACTCAGCATATAAATGAATTACCTACCCCCGCCCCGTGTGGGACATGACTCCAGGGGATGAGTCTCCCTGGCACCAAGGGACTACTACCAAGGACTGGCTGGTGATGCAACTGGAAAAAGACCTTGAATAAAACAAGGGAAAGGGAAAGGCAACTGAGTTTATATGGCTAAGAAACTTCAAAGTGAGTCAGGAGATCACCAGAGAGGTAACACTTATGCACATATCAGCAGGATATCACAGACTGCCAAAGTAGATATTACCCCAAATAGTAGGGCTCCTGAGGGTTCTGGAGTCACCCAGGTTCCATGGTCATGGCAGATAGCTCTGATGTTTGGTTCCTTACCAGTGGGCACTACTTTGGAGTTTGTGCTCCCAAGTATAAGTGAGTTGGATTCAGATGTGACTTCTCTACACATGCCTCTTCTGTCCCTTTTATTTGAACCAATAGTTGGTAGTTGTACATCCAAGAGACTTGAATCTCTGTGCTGTCCATATGCCAGTCAGGCCCTGAGCCTCAATTGAGTTGCAACACCTACTCTCCAGTTCATGGATGTTCCCAGGACAACTAACAAGGAGGAGAGGATTGACAACCACCACACCAAGAACCAAGAGAGTCTACAAGTGCAAGGAAGAGAGTTCCATCCATGAGCCATATGGGATTGAAGTTTATTTATTGCTACATTTTTTTTCTCAGCACTGCTTTTGCTGCATCCCATAGGCTTTGATATTGTTGTGTTCACATTTTCACTCATTCCAATGTTGTTAGTGATTTCCTCTGCAATTTCCTCCTTGATCAAATGTTTGTTTGAATGTGTGTTTTTTAATTTTCATATCTTTGTGCCTATTCTGGTTCTCTGCCACTTACTAATTTCAAGTTTCATTCTGTTGTGACTAGGAAAATGATTTTGTATAACTTCAATCTTTTTTAATTCACTGAGTATTCTTCTGTGACCTAGCATGTAGTCTATTCTGGAGAATGATCCATGTGCACTTTGCAAGAATATATATCCTGCTGCATTTCTGTGTAATATTCTGTAACTGTATGTCTATTTGGTCTAGATCCTCTAATGTATTTTTCAAGTCGCTGTCAAGATGTTCTGTATAATGGTGATAACAATCTATAAACTCCCCCACTATAATTGTAGAGGCATCTATTTCTCCACTTAGATTTTTTTTTTAGGTTTTGACAAACTGTATAATGGCCTGTATCTTTTAGTGCATTATCCTGCAGAACAATTCCAACATATCAAAAAGGTCCCATGCAGCTATTTTTCCCTTTTCCTTCCCTCAGAAATTCTCATGACCAGTGCCTTTATATCAGTGTTATGAGTTTGTCCATTACTAGAAAAATAATAAGTCCATGTTAGTCCATGGTTGCAGTGCCCCCTTAATTTTGTTCATTCCTCTTTTGGGATGGTGTTGCCTACTCTGCTTCCAATTGAGAGGGGGGCTTAGATCCCATTGGGGCAGACGGATGGAACAGTCTTGTTGGCAGCTGTAGATACTCTGTTTTTAGGGATGTGAGTTGTCCATCATCATGTTTTTGTTAATGGCCCTGGGTGAGCCCAATGAACTGGAGAGTAGGTGTTGCCTGCAACTCTGCTGAGATTCAGATCTTCTACATAGAAGATACTGAAAAATTCACCTCAAGGTTACTAGAATAAAGAGACAAGCTCATCAATTTGGTTGGATAAAAGATTAATACCCAAAAAGCAGAAGTGTTTCAATACATACTAATGAGCAACATGAGGAGGAACTAGAAAAAATAGTTTCATTTAAAATAGTGATTAAAAGACTCAAATATTTAAACATAAACTTAACCAAAGACATGAAGGATATGCATTTAGAAAACAACAAAATATTGCTGAAATAAATAAAGACCTAAATAATTGGTTGGAAGACTACATTTAATTAAGATGTCTAAACCACCCAAACTCATTTACAGATTCAAATGCAATCCCAATAAAATTCCCAACAGGCTTGTTTTGCAGAAGTGGGAAATCCAATTATCAAATTTATTTGGAAAAGTAAAGGGACAGGAATAGAGAAAAATACCTTTAAAAAAGGCATGAAGTTGCAGGACTCTTACTTCCTGACTTTGCTACATTGGTTTAAAAAAAAAAAAAAGGCAGGGTTCTGGCATAAAGGTAGACATATTGACCAGTGGAATCTAATTCAGTATTAACAAATAGATCCCATCTACTGCTCAGTGATATTGTCAAAGCTCTCAAAAACACTATCTGGGACAGAGGAGGCTATTCAATAAATGGAGCTGGGAGAACTGGGTATCCATAGATAAAATATAGACAGAAGTCCCTTATCTCACAACTTACACTCAAATTAACATAAAAGGGATCAAGGACCTTAATATAAAAACTAGTACCACAAATCTCCTAGAGGAAATTATAGAGAAACAACCTCAAGAATTTTTGTTATGTGCTGGTTTCTTAAACCTTACACACAATGGATGAGCAAAGAAAGAAAAAAGATAAATGGAACTTCATCAAAATTAAACACTTTTGTGCTTCAAATAAATTTAAGAAAGTGAAAAGGGAGCCTATGCAATCAAAGAAAACTTTTGGAAACCTCATATAAGATAATGGTTGGATCTCAATGTTACATAAACATATCACACAACTCAATGATAAAAAGACATAGGAGGGGGAGCAGATATGGCTCAAACAGTTGAGCTCCTGCTTACTAAATGGGAGGTCCCAGGTTTGGTTCCCAAAACCTCATGAAAAATAAAATGACAACAAGCAGACAAATGAAAAAATCAACTCAGGGAAGCTGATGTGGCTGAGTTGTTAAGTGCTGGCTTTCCACATATGAGGTCCCAGGTTCAATCCCCAGCCCTGGTCCTCAAAATAAATAAATAAATAAATAAACCAAGGGAGATGTCATGTAAGAATCCCTTATAATTCCATTAGACCTTTTCTGTAATCCAAAATATATCTAAAATAAAGATTAGTATATATATAAAGTAAAATAGACAAGCAACCCCGTTTAAAAATGGGCAAATAAATGAACAGACATTTTTCCAAAGAAGAAATAAAAATGGCCAAAAGGTAAATAACACAATGCTCACATCACTAGCTATTAGGGAAATGCAGATTAAAACTACAATGATATATCATTCACTCCTTACAGACTTTATTAAAAAGGCCATTATTAAAAAGATAGAAAACTACAAGTTCTGGAGAAGATGTGGAGAAAAGGGAATATTCCTTCATTATTGGGAATATAATATTGTGAAGCCTCTGTGGAAGTCACTTTGGCAGTTCCTCAAGAAGCTAAATATTGAACTGCTATATGACCCAGCAATCCCATTTCTAAGAATATATTCAGAAGAACCAAAATAAAGGGCGTGAATAGACATTTACACACCAACATTCATAGTGATATTATTCACAATTGCTAAAAGATGGAATCAATTCATGTCCATCAACCAATGAACTAATAAAATGTGGTATATACATATGATGTTATATACATTCAGCTGTATATTCAGGAATTTGTCTATTTCCTCTAAGTTATCATTCTTGTTTCTATATATCTTTTCAAAGTATCCTATATGAACTATTTATATCTCTGGGGTCAGTGGTGATATCCCCTTCCTCATTTCTTGTGTATTTGCATCTGCTCTCTTTTTTTCTTTGTTAGTCTGGCTAAGGGTTTGTCAATTTTATTGATCTTCTTCAAGGACCAGCTTTTGGTTTTGTTTATTTTTTTCTAGTGCTTTCCTATTTTCTATTTCACTTAATACTGCTTTAATCTTTGTTAGATACTTCTTTCTAATTCCTTTGGGGTTAGTTTGTTGTTTTTCTAGTTCCTCCAGATGTGCAGTTAGGTCTTCTATTTTAGCTCTCTCTTCTTTTTTGATATAGGCATTTATGGATATGAATTTCCCTCTCAGTACACTTTTTGCTACATCCCATAGGTTTTGATATGTTCTGTTGTCATTTTCATTTGTTTCAAGTTACTTACTGATTTTTTTAATTCTATTTATCTCTTTTTATTTTTGAAGGATGAACAATATATGACTTCACTGATTTGAACTGAGGAAAGTGAGCAGTCTCTGAGAACCATTATCTGAAAGATAGGTTAACAAGGGAGAGAAAGAGAAGAGTAGGCTTTGAGCCTACTGGTTTCTTTTGAGACTTCCTCTTTGATGCATGATTTGTCTAAGAGTATGTTCTTTAACTTCCATATCTTTGTTCCTAATCTGGTTCTCTGGAATTTACTGATTTCCAATTTCATTCCAGTATGTTCAAAGAAATTACTTTGTATAATCTCAATCTTTCTGAATTCATTGAGTTTTTATCTGTGGCCTAGCATGGGGTCTATCATGGAGTATGATCCATATACATTCAAGAATAATGTATATCCTGTTGTAGTTTGGTGTAGTGTTCTGTATGTGTCTATTATGTCCAGATCCTCTAATGTATTATTCAGAGTCTTTGTTACTTTATTGATTCTCTGTCAAGATTTTCTATCTAATGGTGATAATGGTGTATTAAAGTTCCCCACTATAATTGTAGAGGCATCTATTTCTCCACTTTGTTTTTCCAGTGTTTGCCTCATGTATTTTCAGGTGCCCTGGTTAGGTGCAGAAATGTTTATGATTGCTCTTTCTTCTTGAAAGATTACCCTATTCACTAATATACAGTGTCCATCTTGGTCTCTTACAATAGTTTAGAATTTTTTTTTTAATTTTTAATTTATTTTTATTGTGGGTAAAAATCAAAATTCTCACAATACATACAAACATTTGCAAAATGATATATAAATATATATGCATATATGTGTATTTGCTTACAAAAATGTTATTTTTATATATATATATATTTTAAGAGGTGCTTAGATTACCCAAAATATTACACGGAACCCACTGGGATTCCCATGTTGCCCACCTCCCCCACCTCCCACCACATCCCACACAAACATTTAAAAACTATTTTATCGATAAATTGAACAGTGAGTATTTAGTGAGCAATGGAAATGTTCTGCAAGATCTTACAGTGATGGACACAGGACACAGTAAATATCATCAAAATTTATAAAAGTATGATCTAAAATGTAAACCATACTATAAAACTTTGACCATGTTTAGTAGCTATGTTTCATTATTTGTACATCAGTTATAACAAAGGTACCATCAAGGCATTAATATGGGGGGTAGGAAAGGGGGAGGATATTGGGTATATGAGAGTCTCCTGCATTCTGTGGGTGACTTTGCTATGATCTAAAATTTCTTTGAAAACAAAATTAAAAGTAGATATTGGGGAATGAGTGGGAGAAGGTGCCATGGTACAGACAGGACACCAGATAATGTGATGAAAGGCAAAATGCCAAAAAAAATTTTTTTTTAATATTTTCCAATTTATTAAATATTCTAATCTTTTAATTTTATTTTATTTTTAGTTTTTTAAAATTCTTATGTTTTTATCACTTATATTTAAACATCATTATTATTTCATTTTCCTATTAATTGTGCTCAGCTATTGCAATCGCTTCATCTTTGAAGAAGCTTTGGATCAGAGATGGGTTACAACTGGGGTGGGGGAGGATCATTGGCATAGGTTGTGAGGGATGGGGGATACATGAAAAGAAGTTCACCTGAGCATACATATAAGGTATGTAAAAATGTTCAAATATTCACAGGACATTGTCACAGTGGGTGGAGACTCACACAATAACCAAGAGAATACTAAATTTCCATCCTGGAGGGCTCTCCCTCATTCTCTAAGGGAGCAGAAACAGTTCCCCAAATGAAGGGGCAGTGACTGGTGATGGAGGATGATCCACTGATGGACCTTGATATTGATGACTAGGCTTATGAGTCTTTCCTCTAGAAAATGAAACTTAGCCTACTATTATGGGTTGCCTAAGGGTTGCCTCCTGAGAGCCTCCTTGTTGTTCAAATGTGGCCTCTCTCTAAGCCAAGCACAGCATATGAATGCATTACCTTCCCGCTACAACTCCTCAGGATGTGTGTCCCTTGCACCAAGGGATTGCTACCAAGAACTAACTAGCAATGTAACTGGAAAAAGACCTTGGATAAAAGAGGGGAAATATAAAGACAAATGAGTTTATATGGCTAAGAGACTTCAAAGTGGGTTGGAAAGTCATCCCAGAGGTAATGCTTACACACATCTCAGCAGGACCTCATAGATTTCCAAAGTGGATACTACCACAAATGGTGAGGCTCCTGATGGCTCTCAAGACACCCAGGTACTATGGTCAGGGTGGATAGCTCTGGAGTTTGGTGCCTTGCCCTTGGGCCCCACTGTGGAGTTTGTGCTCCTGAGAATGACAGTTTGACTCAATTATATCTTCCCTTCACATGGCTCATCTGTCCTTTTTACTTAAACCTATACTTGGTGCTGGACTTTGTAGGTGTACATCCACAGACTCAAGTCTTTGGGCAGTCCATGTGCCAGCTGGGCCCAGAACTCTGGCAGAGTTGCAACACCTACTTTACAGCTCATTGGACACACCCAGGACAACTGGATGGGAGATTATGATGGACAACAGCCATCCCTGGGTATGGAGAGAGTCTGCAGCTGCAGGCAGGATAGTCCCAAGCATCTTTCCCATCTGATATAAGTCCCTGCTCAATTGGATATGGAGTGAATTTCACCATCACAGAATCCTCAGGATTGGGGAAAGAACTATGGACTAGAATGGACTTACTGGTATTCTACTATAAATATATTAAGATTTTAGCAATGGAAGAAATTACAACACTGATGTGGAGCCAGTGGCCACTGGAGGCTCTGAATGCAGGGAGACAGAAAAAAAGTTGTAATACGTGGGCTTTTTTGGGACTTGGGAATCATTCTGAGTGATGTTGCAATGACAGGTATAGACCATTTTATATCATCACACAACATGCAGAACTATGTGGTAGAGAGTGTAGACTACAATGTGAACTATGACTCATGCTTAATGGCAAAGCCCCAGGGTGCATTTATCAATTGCAATGAATATCTCACATTAATGAAGGATGCTCATGTGGGTGGGTGTGGGAGTTGTAGGGAGTGGGGCATATGGGAATCCCTATATCTTTTGAGTAATATTTATTTAATCTAAGTGTCTTTTAAAAGAAATAAAACAAAAAATAAATAAGGGTGATTTGCCTATGTGGCAGTTTGATATAGTTATAAACTCCAAAAATAGATATTGAATTATGCTTGTAAACTGGTCTGTTCATCTGGGCATGATTAAGTTATGATTATGGAATTGACTGGCCTACATCAGTAGGGCATTGAGCCCTGCTCCTTGGTGGGTAGGGAATCAAAGATAAAAGACATGGTAAAGGAAAGATTTAGAATTTTGAGTTGGAGTTCTGATGCGGAGTCTTGAGCTGGAGCCCTGGGAAGTAAGGGTACAGAGGAGCTTGGTCATGAGGAAGGAAATCAGGACCTGGGAATAAAGATGAGCCATTCACTTGACAGTTCACAGCTGGTCTTGTGGAGAGAGTCAAAGACTAGAGAGCCTCATGGTCTACAGCTGACCTTGTGGAGGAAACAGGGGAGCTGAGCATGGAGAGAAAAGGAGCCCCAGGAAGAGAGGAACCCAAGAAGCCTGGCCCATGGCAAAAATCAGCAGCTGTCTTGCTCCAACACATGGCAACAGACGTTGGTGAAGGTAGAAAGTTATGCTTTATGGCCTGGTAACTGTAAGATTCTACCCCCAAAAAATACCCTTTATAAAGACCAATAGATTTCTGGTATTTTGCATGAGCACCCTTTTGGTTGACTAATACAGCCTGTTTTTTTTTAAAAAAAAAAAAAAAAAGAAGTAAGGCAGGGGATATCTAGGAATTTTCTTTGTCTGACTCCTTATTCAAATGCAGGAAAAATAGGAAAACTGTGGCAGCAACTAGAACTGACAAGGACCAAGAGAGAAAAAAAACAAACAAAGAAAAAAACAGATAATAAACAAAGCAGAACATAAAGAAAAACATTTACCTTGTTACAATAATGTACAAAAGTACTATTCTTAATGCATAAATGTGGTTTTTATGTGCTCTTGGCTTGAAACAGCCTCTTCTGCTCAAATGGAGGATTTGATTCCCCAAACCCACTACCCATCAGCAATTTAGCACCTAAAATATTTATCTGCAATAAATGCTTTTCATCATTAGTCTATATACAAATTACTATGAACAGCCTCAAAGTGAAGCAAACATGAAAGATAAAATATAGCTTATGCTGTGAGAATAAGGAAATGAGATACTATGTTCCCCACCCTCAAACTTACTTGTTACAAACCTGCTATTTTTAACAGCACACTAAATGAACTATTTATATAATTTTTTCATATTAAAATGGTTTTTAATTTAAAACAGTACACTAATTACACATTTTTTTTAAAATTATGGGTAAAAATCAAAATTCTCAGAATACATACAAACATTTGCAAAATGATATATAAATATATATGCATATATGTGTATTTGCTTACAAAAATGTTATTTATATATATATATACATATATTTTAAGAGGTGCTTAGATTACCCAAAATATTACACGGAACCCACTGGGATTCCCATGTTGCCCACCTCCCCCACCTCCCACCACATCCCACACAAACATCTCCCACAGTGTGGCCCACCACCCTCAATGAACTTACACATCCTGGAGCCTTGCCACCAACCATAGACCACAGTTCACACTGTAGACCACACTCTCTCATCCCTTTCTTTACTCTTTCTCTCCCTCATCATCATTCTAGCTTTCTAAATCATTATATATATATATTCCACTATTTGGTTTCCCACTCCATTGTAGGTACTCCACTTTTGTCCTATTACTCTATACTGCCTACATGAGCTAAATATTCATTTCACTAAGTCTTATACAGCCCTCTTCTAACGTCTATTAATATTACTACTATCCTTCTTCCTTTCTCACATCTTTCGATTCTTCTGCCCCTAATCTTTTGCATTCAAGGGAACACAGAATGAAGCAAGGAAATAAAATAAGAAGAAAAAGTGTCAAAGAGAAAACTTAACACATACACAGAACCACCAGCTAAATAAAATTCTAAAGCAGAGAGAGAAGCTAATCAACCAAAAAAAACCATCAAGATAAAATGATGATTAGAGGGCAACAAAAATTACAAACCACACTGAGACACAGGAAGATGTGGACTAGTCCAATGAACAAACTAAAAACCAGGAAGAGATGCAGAACATCAAACAACTAATCAAAGCTGTCCAAACAAATATCATGGACCAACTTAAAGAAGTGAAGGAAGAGATTAAGGATATTAAGAAGACATTGGGAGAACATACTGAAGAAACTGTAAACATACATAAAAAGAATGGATGTGATCAATGGCACAATGTAAGAAATAAAAAAGATGCTGGATTCACATAATGGCAGATTTAAACAGGCAGAAGAAAGAATTGGTGATGTGGAAGGCAATACATCTGAAATCAAACAGAGAGTAGAATAGATAAACAAAAAGATAGGAAAAAAACAGCACGGATTCAGGGATTTAACCGACAACACAAAATGCACAAACATGCACATTATGGGCATCCCAGAAAAAGAGAAGGGAAAGGGAACAGAAGGAGTGTTGAAGGAAATAATGGCTGAAAACTTCCCAACCCTATTGAAAGAGATGGATGTGCAGATCCAGGAAGCAAAGTGCACCCCAAACAGTGTAAATCCCAACAGGTCAACTCCAAGACACATACTTGTCAAAATGTCCAATGCTCAAGACAAAGAGAAAATATTCAAGGCAGCAAGAGAAAAAAAAACATCACATACAAGGGAAGCACAATAAGATAAAGTGAGGAATTCTCATCTGAAACCATGGAGGCAAGAAGACAGGGGTTTGACATAATCAAAGTGCTAAAAGAAAAATAATTCCAGTGATGAATTCTCTATACAGCAAAACTGGCATTCAAAAATGACGGAGAGTTCAAAATATTCACAGACAAAAAGAAATTAAGAGAGTATGCCAATAAGAAACCTGCATTTTAAGAAATACTAAAGGAAGTTCTACAAGTTGAAAGGAAAAAAGGGGGGAGAGAGAGTTGGAGGAGAGTTTAAAATCAACTAAAAAGACAGAAACAGAAACAAATCAGCATAGGACATACATTAACCCAAATAAAATATGCCTGAAGAAGAAATTTGTTATGAGTAATAACACTGAATGTTAATGGATTAAATTCACCACTCAAGAGACACAGATTGGCAGAATGGATAAGAAAATATGATCCATCTATATGCTGTCCACAAGAAACCCACCTTCAACCTAGGGATTCAAGGAGGCTTAAAGTGAATGGCTGGAAAACAATTTTACAAGCTAACAATAGCAAAAAAAGGGCAGGTGTAGCTATTCTAATATCAGACAAAATAAGCTGTAATTGCAAAACTATTGTAAGAGACAAAGATAAACACTATATATTAGTAAAAGGGGTAATCTCTCAAGAAGAGAGAACAATCATAAACATTTATGCACCTTATCTAGGTGCCTCAAAATACATGATGCAAACTCTGAAAAAACTAAGTGGAGAAATAAACACCTCCACAATTATAGTGGGGGACTTTAATACACCATTGTCATCATTAGACAGAACATCTAGACAGAGAATCAATAAAGAAACCAAAACTCTGAACAATATTTTAGAGGACCTGGACTTAATAGACATATACAGAACACTACACCCAAATGCAGCAGGATTTACATTCTTCTCAAGTGCAAATGGATCATACTCCAAGATAGACCATATGGGTAGGCCAAAGAACAACTCTCAATGAATTCAGAAAGATGGAGATTATACAAAGTAATTCCTCTGGCCACAATGGAATGAAATTGGAAATCTCTAAGTGCCAAAGAAACAGATTAGGTACAAAGATATGGAAGTTAAACAACACATTCTAAGACAAACAGGGGGTCAAGGATGAAATCTCAAAAGAAATCAGTAACTACCTTGAAACTAATGAAAATGACAATACAACATACCCAAACCTATGGGATGAAGTGAAAGCTGTCCTGAGAGGGAAGTTCATAGCCATAAATACATATATAAAAAAGAAGAAAGAGCTAAAATTGAAGACCTAACTGCACACTTGGAGGAAATGTAAAACAACAACAAACTAAGCCTAAAGGAATTAGAAAGAAGGAAATAACAAAGATTAGAGCAGAACTAAATGAATTAGAGAATAAGAAAGCACTAGAAAAAATAAACAAAATCCAAAAGCTGGTTCTTCAAGAACAATAAAATTGACAAACCCTTAGCCAGACAAACAAAGAAAAACAGAGAACAGATGCAAATATACAAAATAAGGAATGAACAAGGTGATATCTCTACTGACACCACGGAAATAAAGAGCATCATAAGGGGATACTTTGAAAACTTTATGGCAGCAAGAATGATAATTTGGAGGTAATGGACAGGTTTCTTGAAACTCACAAATAGCCTACATTGATGAAAGAAGAAATTGATGAACTGAACAGTCCAATTACAAGTAAAGAGATAGACTCAGTCATCAAAAACATCCCAAATAAGAAGAGCCCAGGACCAGATGGCTTCACTACTAAATTCCACTAAACATTCCAGAAAGAGCAAATATCAATTCTGCTTAAGCTCTTCCAAAAAATAGAAGTCAAAGGAATATTGCCTAACTCATTCTACGATGCCAACACTACCCTAATACCAAAACCAAACAAAGATACCACAAGAAAGGAAAATTACAGACCAATTTCTCTAATGAACCTAGATGCCAAAATCCCCAACAAAATACTTGCTAATCGCATTCAGCAACATATTAACAGAATTATACACCATGACCAAGTGAGTTTCATCCCGAGTATGCAAGGATGGTTCAATATAAGAAAATCAATCAATGTAATACACCACATAAACAGATTGAAAGAAAAAAATCATACGATCATCTCTATAGATGCAGAAAAAGCATTCGACAAAATACAGCACTCTTTCCTGATAAAAACACTGCAAAAGATAGGAATGGAAGGAAACTTTCTGAATATGATAAAGGGTATATATGAAAAACCCAAAGCTAACATCGTCTTCAATGGTGAAATCCTAAAAGCCTTCCCTCTGAGATTGGGAACAAGACAAGGATGCCTACTGTCACCACTTTAACATTGTATTAGTAGTACTTGCTCAAGTACTGAGGCAAGAAAAGATATAAAAGGCATTCAAATTGGAAAAGAAGAATTAAAAATATTATTATTTCCAGACAACATGATCCTTTATGTAGAAGGCCCTGAGAAATCTACAACAAAGCTTCTAGAACTTATAAAATACAATTTATAATAGTAACTAAAAGAATCAAATACCTAGGAATAAATTTAACTAAATTTGTAAAGGACTTATAAAGAGAAAACTACACAACACAACTAAGTGAAATCAATGAAGACTTAAATAAATGGAAGAATATTCCCTGTTCATGGATAGAAACACTAAACATCACCAAAATGTCTATCCTACCCAAACTAATCTACAGATTTAATGCAATCCCAATAAAAATCAACACTGTATTTTTTAAGGAACTGGCAAAACTAACTACAAAATATATTTGGAAAGGTTAGAGGCCCTGAATTGCCAAAGACATATTGAAAAAGAAAAATGAAGTTGGAGGTATCACATTACTTGACTTTAAAACGTACTACAAATCTACAGTGCTCAAAACTGCATGGTATTGACACAAGGACCTACTGACCAATGGAAGCGGATTGACAGTTCTGATATAGATCCTCGCATGTACAGTCATATGATATTCCAAAGGCCATCAAGCCCACTCAGTTGGGAGAGAAGGGCCTCTTTAACAAGTGGTGCTTGGAGAACTGGATATCCATATCCAAATAAAAGAGAGAGGAATACCATCTCACACCTTATACAAAAATCAACTCAAGATGAATCAAAGATCTAAATATAAGAGCCAAAACCATAAAGACCTTGGAAGATAATGTAGGGAAGCATTTTCAGGACCTTGTAATAGGAAATGGTTTCATGAACTTCACAGCCAAAGCATGAGCAGCAAGAGAAAAAATAGACAAATGGGATCTCCTCAAAATTAAAAACTTCTGCACCTCAAAGGACGTTATTAAGAAAATAAAAAGGCAGCCTACCCAATGGGAGAAAATATTTAGCAGACATATATCTGATAGGTGCCTAATATCCTGCATATATAAAGAAATCCTACACCTCAAAAATACAAAGACAAACAACCCATTTAAAAAATGGGCTAGTTCCCTGGAAAGACACTTCTCCAAGGAAGAAATACAAATAGCTAAAAAGCACATGAAAAAATGCTCTACATCGCTAACTATTAGGGAAATGCAAATCAAATACAAATGGCTAAAAAGCAAATGCAAAAATCTTGACATAGCTAGCTGTTAGGGAAATGCAATTCAAAACTACAATGAGATACCATATTACACCCATCAGAATGGCAGCTATTAAAAACCAGCAGACTATAAGTGTTGGAGAGGATTTGGAGGAATAGGAACCCACATGCACTACTGGTGGGTTTGTGGAATGTTCCAGCCACTGTGGAGGACAGTTTGGCGGTTCCTCAGAAAACTAATAATAGATCTTTCATATGATCCATCAATTCCACTGCTGGGTATATATCCAGAAGAATTGAAAGCAAAGACATGAACAGATATATGCACACCAGTTTTCATAGCGGCATTGTTTAAATTTGCCAAAAGTTGGAATCAACCCCGGTGCCCATCAACAGATGAAAGGATAAACAAAATGTGGTACTTAGATACAATGTTATATTACTCAGTTGTAAGAAGGAATATCGTGCTAACACACAGAATAACATGGATGAATCTTGAAGGCCTTATGTTGAGTGAAGCAAGCCACGCATTGAATGATGAACAGAATATGACCTTACTGATTTGAATTGAGGAAAGTGAGCAGTCTCTGAGAACAAATGTCTGAAAGGTAGATTAACAAGAGAGAGGAGGAGAAGAGAAAGTTGAGAGCCATCACGCATATGGACATAATCTAAGGTAAAGTGATAGAGTATAGTTGCATAGTGAAGGATAGGACAGGTGGGTAGTGATATTGCTGGGCTTGGTGGTGCAGGGTTGTCAGGTGGATAGTATAGGAAGGGTGGGTTAGAATACGCAAGATACTTGGGGTAGAGATGGGAGGGAGACTAGGTGATCATGGGATTTCTGGGTATGATGTTGAAAATGCAGGAGTGGGAATGCACTTATGGTTTATGACAAGGTAGTGTCACTGGTTTATGGTGTAGGTTGGGGGGCATTCAGGGAGGGGTGCATCTGGAATAGACTTCTGGGGAGTGAGGGTTCATCATGTCATAATGTATTGTGCTGGGGAGTGGAGATCCACACGGTGAGTGGGAAGGAGATTGACCTCCATCTTTGGGAGGACTAATTAACCCAGAAACAGACAGGTGGTTTTCTCTTAGGAGCAAGGATGGATCCTAAAAGGGGAGGATAATCAGCATGTCAAGACCTCTTGTTGCATATAATTATGAATCTTATCATCCAATGAGTCAATCAGGGGGGTGTCATGTGCCCCAGGGGGATGGAGAGGAAGGAAAAGAAAAGATCAAACAGGAGGTATTTAGTGGTCAGGGGAAATTTTTTCTATACCTTACAGTAATGGACACAGGACATGGTAAATATCATCAAAAATTATTAAACTGTATTGTCTAAAATTTAAACTATACTGTAAACCATTGACAATTTTTAGTAGTTAGGTTTCACTATCTGTATAAAAGTTACAACAATGCTACCATCCACATACAAAAAGGTTTTAGTATGGGGTGAGGAAAGGGGAAGGAGGTTGGGTATATGGTAGTTTCTAGTATTCTGAGTGTGACTTTGCTGTGACCTAAAACTTCTTT
>JAKSZT010054581.1:3548515-3571249 GCA_026826555.1 Tolypeutes matacus
CTCCATGAACATTTAGTCCATAAAATAATCAAATACACTTACTAGGAAAAAGAAACAAGTGTGATAAGCGTACATGCAAGAGACAAACATAAGGAAACACGGAAAAAAAGAAAAAGAGAAGGAAAAAAAACAAATAATCAAACAGAACAAAACATAATAAAATAGAATTAGTGGATTGGGACATTCAAAAAATGGGCAAAAAAGCAAAGGAAATACCTTTAAAATATATATATATATATATATTCATTTTTTTTCCTTTCTTTTTTCTTTTTTCCCTTTTTTCCTTCCCTTTATCACTGTGTTATCGGATGTCTGGTGTGCCATGACACCTTCCTCCTCTCAATCCCCATTGTCTCCCAATTTTTCATTTAATTTTCAAAGAAGTTTAGGTCACAGCAAAATCACACACGGAGTGCCGGAGACTCCCAGATACCAAACCACCCCACCCTTCCCCACCCCATATTAACTCCGCCCTTTTTTTTTGGTTGTTAGCATTGTCATAACTGTTATGCAGATAGCAAAATATAGCAACTAAACATTGTCAGTGATTTACAGTATAGTTTACACTTTAGATGATACAGTTTAATAACTTTGATGATATTTACCATGTCCTGTGTACATTACTGTAAGGTAATGAAAAACCTTCCCCATGACCCCCAAACAACCCATTAGATCTTGACTGTTCCCTTCTTCCCAGCCCCCCAGGGCCCATGATACCCCCCTCTCTCAACCCATGGAATGTCAAGATTCACAGTTACATGCCCTGGGGATTTGAACCAGCCCTTCCTAATCCACCCACCCCCAGTGCTGCACCACCAAACCCAGGAACACAACCACTCTTCTGCCCAATCCCCCAACATGCAATCAAACTTTATCCCTTTACCATAGATTATGTCCATATGGGTGATGGCTCAAATCCTGCTCTTCTCTTACTCTCCTTTGTTAACCTATCTTTCAGACAATGACTCTCAGAGACTGCTCACTTTCCTCAGTTCAGATCAGTGAGGTCATATACTGTTGTTCATCCTTCAGTGCCTGGCTTGCTTCACTCAACATAAGGTCTTCAAGATTCATCCGCGTTATTCCATGTGTTGGCACTTTGCTCCTTCTTACAGCTGAGTAATATTCCATTGTATGTATGTAGCACATTTTACTTATCCATTCGTCTGTTGATGGGCACTGGGGCTGATTCCAACTTTTGGCAATGGTGAACAATGCCGCTATGAACATTGGTGTGCATATATCTGTTTGTATTTTTGTTTACAGTTCTTCTGGGTATATACCCAGCAGTGGAATTACTGGATCATAAGGAAGATCTATTGCTAGTTTTCTGAGGAATGGTCAAACTGTCCTCCACAGTGGCTGGACCATACCACAGTCCCACCAGCAGTGGATGAGGATATTCCTCCATATCCTCTCCAACATTTAGTGTCTCCTGTTTTTTTAATAGCTGCCATTCTGATGGGTGAAAGATGGTATCTCATTGTAGTTTTGATTTGCATTTCCCTGATAGCAAGTGATGTTGAGCATTTTTTCATGTGCTTTTTAGCCATTTGTATTTCTTCCTTGGAGAAGTGTCTTTTCAGGTCACTTGCCCATTTTTTATATGGGTTGTTTGTCCTTTTATTTTCAAGGTGTAGGATTTCTTTATATATGCAGGATATTAGGCTCTTATCAGATATATGGTTACCGAATATTTTTTCCCATTGGGTAGGTTGCCTTTTTATTTTCTTAATAACATCCTTAGAGGTGTAGAAGTTTTTAATTTTGAGGAGATCCCATTTATCAATTTTTTCTCTTGCTGCTCGTGCTTTGGCTGTGAAGTTCATGAAACCATTTCCTATTACAAGGTCCTGTAGATGCTTCCCCACATTATCTTCCAAGGTTTTTATGGTTTTGGCTCTTATATTTAGATCTTTGATCCATTTGGGTTGATTTTTGTATAAGGTGTGAGATGGTATTCTTCTCTCATTCTTTTGGATATGGATATCCACTTCTCCAAGCACCCCTTGTTAAAGACGCCACTCTCTCCCAACTGAGTGTGTTTCGTGGCCTTGTCAAATATCAGATGACTGTATATGCGAGGATCTATATCAGAATCTCAATGCGGTTCCATTGGTCAGTAGGTCTATCCTTGTGCCATACCACACAGTTTTGATCACTGTAGGTTTGTAATATGTTTTAAAGTCAGGTAATGTGATACCTCCAATTTCATTTTTCTTTTTCAATATATCTTTGGCAATTCGGGGCCTCTTGCCTCTCCAAATATATTTTGTGGTTAGTTTTTCCAGTTCCTTAAAAAATATAGCGTTGACTTTTATTGGGATTGCATTAAATCTGTAGATTAACTTGCGTAGGATAGACATCTTGATGATGTTTAATCTTCCCATCCATGAACAGGGAATATTTTTCGATTTATTTAAGTCTTCATTGATTTCCTTTAACAGTGTTGTGTAGTTTTCTGTATGTAAGTCCTTTACGTCTTTAGTTAAATTTATTCCTAGGTATTTGATTCTTTTGTTTACTATTGTAAACGGTATTTTTTTCATGATTTCCTCCTCAGTTTGCTGGTTATTGGTGTACAGAAGTGCTACTGATTTTTGAGCGTTGATCTTATAGCCTGCAACATTTCTGAACTCCTTTATAAGTTCTAGAAGCCTTGTTGTCGATTTCTCAGGGCTTTCTATTTATAGGATCATGTCTTCTGCAAGTAATGAAATTTTTACTTCTTCTTTTCCAATCTGGATGCCTTTTATGTCCTTTTCTTGTCTCAGTACTCGTGCAAGTACTTCTAAGACAATGTTAAAGAGGAGTGGTGATAGTGGGCATCCTTGTCTTGTTCCCGATCTCAGAGGGAAGGCTTTTAGGATTTCACCGTTGAAAATGATGTTAGCTTTCGGTTTTTCATATATAACCTTTATCATTTTCTGAAAGTTTCCATCTATTCCTATCTTTTATAGTGTTTTTATGAGGAAAGAGTGCTTTATTTTGTCGAATGATTTTTCTGCATCTATAGAGATGATCATGTGATTTTTTTCTTTCAGTTTGTTTATGTGGTGTATTACATTGATTGATTTTCTTATATTGAACCATCCTTGCATACCTGGGATGAAACCCACTTGGTCATGGTGTATAATCCTTTTAATATGTTGTTGAATGTGATTAGCAAGTATTTTGTTAAGGATTTTAGCATCTAGGTTCATTAGAGAAATTGGTCTATAATTTTCCTTTCTTGTGGTATCTTTATTTGGTTTTGGTATTAGGGTTATGTTGGTATCATAGAATGAGTTAGGTAATATTCCTTCTACTTCCATTTTTTGGAAGAGCTTAAGTAGAATTGGTGTTAGCTCTTTCCGGAATGTTTGGTAGAATTCAGCTGTGAAGCCATCTGGTCCTGGACTCTTCTTAGTTGGGAGGTTTTTAATGACTGAGTCTATCTCTTTACTTGTAATTGGGCTGTTGAGTTCATCTATTTCTTCTTTCATCAATGTCGGCTGTTTGTGGGTTTCTAGAAACTTGTCCATTTCCTCTAAATTGTCATTCTTGTTGGCATATAATTTTTCAAAGTATCCTCTTATGATACTCTTTATTTCTGTGGGGTCAGTAGTGATATCACCTTGCTCATTCCTTATTTTATGTATTTGCATCTGTTCTCTCTTTTTCTTTGTTAGTTTGGCTAATGGTTTGTCAATTTTGTTGATATTCTCGAGGAACCAGCTTTTGGTTTTGTTTATTGTTTCCAGTGCTTTCTTATTCTCTATTTCATTTAGTTCTGCTCTAAATTGGTTATTTCCTCTTTTTTACTTCCTTTAGGTTTAGTTTGTTGTTGTTTTTCCAATACCTCCAAGTGTGCTGTTAGGTCTTCAATTTTAGTTCTTTCTTCTTTTTTAATATATGAATTTATGGCTATGAATTTCCCTCTCAAGATTGCTTTCACTGCATCCCATAGGTTTTGATATGTTGTGTTGTTGTTTTCATTAGTTTCAAGGTAGTTACTGATTTCTTTTGAAATTTCCTCTTTTACCCACTGTTTGTCTAAGAGTGTGTTGTTTAACTTCCATATCCTTGTGCCTAACCTGTTTCTCTGGCCCTTATTGATTTCCAACTTCATTCCGTTGTGGTCAGAGAAATTATTTTGTAAAATCTCAACCTTTCTGAATTCATTAAGTGTTGTTTTGTGGCCTAGCATGTGGTCTATTTTGGAGTATATTCCATGTGCACTGGAGAAGAATGTAAATCCCGCTGTATTTGGGTGTAGTGTTCTATATATGTCTATTAAGTCCAAATTTTCTAATGTATTGTTGAGTGCCTTAGTTTCTTTATTAATTCTCTGCCTAGATATTCTGTCTAATGATGATAGTGGTGTGTTGAAGTCCCCTACTATAATTGTAGAGGAATTTATTTCTCCTCTTAGTTTTTCCAGAGTTTGCCGCACGTATTTTGAGGCACCTTGATTAGGTGCGTAAATGTTGATGATTGTTCTCTCTTCTTGAGGGATTACTCCTTTTTCTAATATGTAGTGTCCATCTTTGTCTCTTACAATAGTTTTGCATTTAAAATCTATTTTGTCTGATATTAGAATAGCTACTCCTGCCCTTTTTTGGCTATTGTTAGCTTGTAAAATGCTTTTCCAGCCATTCACTTTCAGCCTCCTTGAATCCCTGGGCCGAAGGTGGGTTTCTTGTAGACAGCATATAGATGGATCATATTTTCTTATCCATTCTGCCAATCTGTGTCTTTTGATTGGTGAATTTAATCCATTAACATTCAGTGTTATTACTCGTAATGAATTTCTTACTTCAGTCATTTTTTCTTTGGGTTAATGTATGTCATATGTTGTTTTGTTTCTCTTTTTGAGTTTTCAGTTGTTTTTAAACTCTCCTCCAACTCTCTCTCCTTTGTTTTTTCCTTTCAATTTGTAGAGATTCCTTTAGTATTTCTTGAAGTGCTGGTTTCTTCTTGACATACTCTCTTAATTGCTGTTTATCTGTGAATATTTTGAACTCTCCATCATTTTTGAATGCCAATTTTGCTGGGTAGAGAATTCGTGGCTGGAAGTTTTTTTCTTTTAGTGTTTTGACTATGTCATACCACTGTCTTCTTGCCTCCATGGTTTCAGCTGAGAAATCAGCACTTAATCTTATTGTGCTTCCCTTGTATGTGATGGTTCTCTTTTCTCTTGCTGCCTTGAGTATTTTCTCTTTGTCTTGAGCATTGGACAGTTTGACAAGTATATGTCTTGGAGTTGGCCTGTTGGGATTTATACTATTTGGGGTGCGCTGTGCTTCCTGGATCTGCACATCCATCTCTCTCAATAGAGTTGGGAAGTTTTCAGCCATAACTTCCTTCAACACTCCTTCTGTTCCCTTTCCCTTCTCTTCTCCTTCTGGGATGCCCATAATGCGTATGTGTGTGCGTCTTGCATTATCGGTTAATTCCCTGAGACCATACTGGATCTTTTCTATCTTTTTGTCTATGTTTTCTACAATCTCTTTGATTTCAACTGTATTGTCTTCCATATCACTAATTCTTTCCTCTGCCTGTTCAATTCTGCTGCCATGTGAGTCCAGCGTCTTTTTCATTTCTTGACTTGTGTCTTTGTTCGCCATCATATCCATTACGTTTTTAGGTGTGTTAGTTATTTTTTCAGTATGTTCTCCCAGTGTCTTCTTTATATCCTTAATCTCTTCCTTCAGTTCTTTAAGTTGGTCCATGATATTTGTTTGGATAGCTTTGATTAGTTGTTCGATGTACTGCATTGCTTCCTGGTTTTTATTTTGTGCACTGGACTGGTCCATGTTTTCCAGTTTCTCAGAGTCATTTGTATTTTTCTGTTGCCCTCTGGTCATCATATTATCTTGATTGGTTTGTTCAGTTGATTAGCTTTTCTCTATGCTCTAGAATTTTATTTAGCTGTTGGTTCTGCGTGTGAGTTAAGTTTTCTCTTTGGCAGTTTTTCTTATTTTATTTCCTTGCTTCTTTCTATGTTCCCTTGAAGGCAAAAGGTTAGGGCCAGAGGAATCAAAAGATGTAAGGAAGGCAGAAGGATAATAGAAATATTAATAAAAGTTAGAAGAGGGGCAAAATGAGACTTAATGAGATGAATATTTAACTTGAGTGGGCAGTGTAGAGTACTAGGAAAAAATATGGAGTTCCTACAATGGACTGGGAAAACAAATGGAGGAATATATATATATATATATTGATTTAGAAGGCTAGAATTATGAGGAGGGAGAGAAATAGTAGAGAAAGTTCTGAAAGGAAAAAGTTAATACTAATAAAAAAAAAAAAGAAAAAAGAGAAGAAAACAAAATAGTTGGGATAGAAATTGACACCCTTAAGTAGTGGACCTATGAAAAAATGTTGTCTCTAAGAGCCACAACAGAAAACAGTAGGCAGAAAGATGCAGGAAGGATAAGCGATAGTTTGTAATACAGAATCAATATATACAGCGAGTGGGAAATTACTGAATAAGAAGCCCAGCGAATAAGCGACCAGCTGGCAGCACCTATTTAAAAATATATATATATATAAGGAATAAGGAAGGGGTGAGGAGAACGGGAAAAATAGCAATAGACCAGAGAGTAACACAGAGAAACCAAAGATCCACACAGGCAAGCAGTCAAACAGAGCTAAGGGGGTCAATGAGTCCCCTGGGGTCCACGTAGATCCTTCCTGCCTACTTGTGTTTATCAATGAATTTCCCCACAGGGTTCTATATGTAGGTCCTGAAGAAGCTTTTAGCTATTAAACTAAATTAAAAAGAATTTATTTTTCATTTGTTGAGGTGACCTCACTTTTTTTATTTTTTTTTATTTTTTTTTTTTATTTAGCCATATGCAGGACCCAAACTAATTCCTCCTCTACACCAACCCCCTTACGGAAGGTACCCAAGCTCGGCCTGTGGAAATTAATCAAGCACATCCCACTTTCCGGACTCCCCTGGTTAGCTGAAGCTCTGATGTTAGTCAGTGAGGAGTGCTAAATGTGGCAGATTCTGCCCCTTCTGGCGCCGAGCTCCAGCATTACCGGGCTGCTCAGTAAATCAGTTTGAGTGCAGATTCGCGTCTGCTCTCAGCCTGATGCTGCTTCAGGTCGGCTTATCTGCTCCCCAAAGCTATGGGGCAGTGCAGGCAGCCAGATCAATGTCTAAAAATATAAAATACCCTTCCCTGTCTTCCAACAGAACCCTCCCTTTTTTGGGAAATGTCCCTTCCTCCTGGGTCCGCAGCGGCCTGGGTCTTATCCCTGTGTGGCTAGGGAAATCAGCTGCGTTGCCCGACCAAAATCCCCCCCTCCGGTTCACTGGGTGCTGATTAGCTTGCTTGCTCTGTTCACACAAGGTCCAAGGGGCGCCAGGCAGCCAGATCCCCAGAAAATAAAACTTTTTCACCCCGCCCATGGCTCAAAATCGCCGTTTTATTTTTTTTCCCTAACCACGGGGCTCAGCCGCCTGTGCCAACCTCCACCGGCAGCCTCAAAACTCACGAATATCCACCGTCCGGTCCACGCCGCCGATCCACGCAGATAGATGTCCCAAGCCTCTCACTCCACATGTGCACAGCACAGACCCCTGGGCAGGACCCCGTCCCCAATCTGCCTTGCTCTGGGAGCTTGCAGTGTGCACCCTCCTACACTAACGCCATCTTGCTATCTCCACTTTTATCTCATTTTTAATCCACAAGAAATAGTGTCAAAAGTTATTGCTTATTTAGATTTATGTATCTATTCATTACTTTCTCTTCTCATAGTTGTTTCTTGCATCTTAGACCTCCCATCTGGGATCAGATTTCTTCTTCTGGAACTCCTTTAGAATTCTCTTGAGAGTTTTGATCCTGGAGCCCAGGAAGTAAACACACAGAGAAGCAGATAAGTGAGGAAGCAGAGGAGTCTCCATTAAACACAGGTCAAGGCTTTGGGATGAGAGACAGAGCTGTTTACCTGATAGTCTACAGCTGGTCTTGTGGAGAAAGCAGAGCAGCTGAGCCTGGAGAGAATGTAACCCTGGAAAGAGAAAAATGAACTGTGGCAGGTGTTGGCAGCCATCATTTTCCAACACGTGGCAATAGACTTTGGTGAGGGAAGTTATTCATGCTTTACGGCATGGAAACTGCAAGCTTCTACCTCAAATAAATACCATTTGTTAAAAAAAAAAAAGAATTCTCTTTATATGAGCCTTGATTTTTTGTTTGTCTGAATGTCTATTTTGCTTTTATTTTTAAAATATATTTTTTACCAGGTATGGAATTCTAGGTTTTATTTTTCCATAGTTGTATTAGTCAGCCAAAGATATGCTGATGCTAAATACCAGAAATCTGTTGGCTTTTATAAAGGGCATTTATGTGGGGTAAAAGCTTACAATTACAAGGCCCTAAAGAATCCAACTCAAGGTACCATAAGAGATACTTTCTCAACCAGGTCTGTTGCTGATCTCTGCGAGGGTTCAACCTTCCTTCTTGGTCTTAAGTCTCCATGGACCCATCTTCTTGCTATCTCAGCTTCAGACTGGCATAGGGCTCAGCTGCTCAGTTTTCTTCACAAGGTCAGCTGTGAATTATCAGGTGAATGGCTTTTCTTTCTTCCCAGGCTGCAGGATCAACACTGACAAAGTACTCTATTCTGGTATGTATGGAGCTTTTCTCTTCCCATGTGTATCTTTTTCTCTCTCTTGTGTGAGTGCCCATTTATATCAGCCCACCAGGAGGGAGAGGACTCAACACTGAGTCAGCCCCTACTGACCTGTTCAAATCAAAGCCCTAATATTAATTTAATCAAATAAATATAAAACCTTTGAATAATAAAATCAAAGGGTATCAATCCCAGAGGAACAGACTAGTTTACAGACATAATCTCTCCTTTTGGAATTCATAAATAATCTCAAACTGTCACAATAGTACATTGAAGATACTATACCATTGTTTTCTGCTTAAATTTCTTGCTGTCAAGAAACCCATTCTTAGACTAATTGTTTTCCTTCTTAAACATATGGTGCTTAGGAGCTTTTTCACATGCTTCTCCATGCCAGAGCAGTTGGTCTTCTTAGTAATGGTAATGCAAGAGGTAAAGTGGTTAAGCATTCTACTTCTTGCTACTATTATGATCTTATCTGTCTTTGGCATTCTGCAGTTTCACTATATTGTGTGTGTGTATTTGTGTGTGCATACCTGCACATGTGTATGTTCGTTCTACTTGGAATTTGTTGGGCTCTGTGAAACTGAATAGGGGTGTCTGGAAAATACTCAATTATAGAATTTCCTATATTCTCTTTCTCCATATTCCTGATTTGTTTGTGTTAGATTTATCACTCTATACTCTATACTATTTAACCTTTCTTTCATATTTTCCATCTCTCTTATTCATCTTCTTTCATGATAATTTCTTCAGATGTGCCTGAATAAAAATTATGGCCATAGTCTACTTTTTTGTGCCTTGGTAGTGATTTTCTGAAGATTCAAATCTTTCTTATTTTAGGAAAATTTCTCCAGGTATTTTTTGCTTTTTATTAGAGAAGTTGTAGGTTTACAGAGAAATCATGCATAAAATACAGTCTTCCCCTTTCAGTTTTAAAAAATGACCCACTTCTTCTATTCTTTTCTTCAGAGACACCAATTATACATTTTGGATCTCTTATCCATATCTGTCATTTTTCACTAATACTTTAATCTTTCAGTTCTTTTCCACTTTATTTTCTTATTTATTTTTATAACAATTTATTGAAGTATATCATTCATTAATGAGCATACATAAACTATGTTTTCAGTAAACATCGTAAACTTACAAAATAAACATTTGTAACATTATATAGGGCTCCCACACATCACCTTCCCCCACAAACACCCTGCATTGTTGTGAAACATTTGTTAACAAATCATGAAAGAGCACTCTCAAAATATTACTACCAACTATTTAGTCCATATCTTCTTCCCCTATACATTTTTTAAATGATTTATTTATTTATTTACTTTTATCCATCTCTCCCCCGCCCAGGTTTTGCTGTTTCTATGTGACTGGGTGACTCTGTGTCTGTTTCCTGCTCACTTTTCTCATCCTTCTCCTCCTGTCTTCACTGGGATTCAATCCTTGGAACCTCTGATGTGGGAGAGGCATCATACAACCTGTGCCTCCTTAGTTCCTATTTTTTCAGTGCATCTCATCTTGGCTCTCCCTTGTGTACTCTCCTGTTATGTCATCATCATGCTGTGTGGCTCATGGGGCCTGGTGGCTCATCCATGTATGGGACCTGGTGGCCCATGTGCCTTCTATATTTTTCTTTCTTTTAATTTTTAATGGGAGGTCCTGAGGATTGAGCCCAGGTCCCTCCATATGGGAGATGGACACCCAACCACCCAAGCCACACCTGTCCCCCTGCTATATCTCTTAAGTTTGACTGAAGATACCCAAAGTTACAGTTTTTTTTTTTCCCATACAGGATGGTCATATAATAAATCAGGCCTAGTTTATCACCAACATTACAAAAACCAGACCTAGGGAGAAAAACTAGGTCTGGGGACACATGCATGGTTTCTAATATAGGGAGTGTTTAGCCTACCCTGATTATCACAAAATCAGGACAGCAAGAATATTCACAATTCCATTTTATTTTGCTTAATATTTTTCAAACTTGTCTTTCATGTTCCTGACCTGTTTACAGCAGTGTTTATTTTGCATTTTACTTTTATATTTCTCTTCCATTTATTTCCTGAGTCATTTCTTTTAGTTGTTATATCATCTTTCCTTGCATCCTTATATCTTTTCTTTGAATTATTTTGCTAATCCTTTTGCGTGATTTATGCAGGAATGCTTGTTGAATATTTTTCTTTGTTTCATGGTATATATTTTGCCTATTCTTTAGTTTATTTTTCTTATAGTTATCTTGAATTTGTCCTGTGCTGTTTTCTTTCTGATTATTACTCATCTTAAATGGGGGCATTATTTTTCCTGAGTCAGCATTTCCCAGAAAAATAATGTGAAGATGGTATGATGGCTTGAATCAGAGAAGCTTGGATTATGTTAGTTATTCTTACTAACATTCTTCCCTGGGATTATGTCTGTATTCTGAGTTAGCTGCCGGGCTTTTTTTTTTTTTTTTCCAAAAAATGCAATATATGTACTTTTTCTTGTTTACCTCCACCTCCCCTGCCACTACCTAGTATCAAACAAGATTCATTGACTTGTTTGCACTTACAGACTTTGTCATTGAAGGGAAAACCCCTGATTTGCAGTCAGGGTGTGTGCTAACTTCAGAGGATTCTTATTGTTCCAAGAGCTGCAAAAGTGTTTGCCTGCTCTGGTTTTTACTCAATTTTGTGTAACTTTCACTGTATTTAGTAGCTCTTCATGTGATTTGATGTTGTAGTTGATTGCTAGTTTCATCATAAGTGGAATATTTAAATTAGTGTCAGAGGAAAGTGGAATAGTAGTAAAATAGTAATAAAGATTCTAACATCTTTAACTGAAAGTCCTCTAAATAATCATTTTGAATGGAAGCACTGAATACATACACAATAAATTATTTAAACAATTCTAAGTCAATAAAAGGAGAACTACTGAATCATAGGTCTTGGGTTTCTTCATTTTTGTTTATATTGTCAAATTGTTCTCCAGAAAGGATGTAACACTTTACACCACCATCAGTGATGGTTCATGAGGGTGACCATTTCCCCATCACCTCACCAACAGTGAGTTTTATTAACCTTTTTAATTTTTACTTGTCTTATAGGTAAAAACAAATAACTCACTTGTTTTTTTACATTGTTTGGTTAATCATGAGACTGAAAAACTTATCCTATGGTTATTGGATGTCTGGAGATAAAGATGTTAGCAAGGATATATGAGACACTCCAAAGTCAAAGCAGAAATTGCGCATAGCATATATACAACTGCAGGGATTGGTCAACTATGACTCTTGCGCCAAACCTGGCCTGCCACCAGTTTTTGTATAGTCCATGTGCTAGAAGTCCAAAATCAAGGTGTCAGTGATGATATACTTTCTCCCTGGAGTCTGTAGCATTATAGTGCTCACTGCCAGCAATCTTTGGGATAGCTTGGCTTGTATTTCTGACACTACCACATTGTGATATTCTCTGCTGTCTGGCCGCTGTGAATTCCAGGTCATCTTTATAAGCCTCTAGTAATCCACAACTAAAATAAAAAGAACCTCATAAAAAGGTCCTTTTTACAATGAGTTCACAACCAAAATAATGTATTAAGATTAAGAACATGCTTAAATTGGGGTACAAAGTTCAATCTGCCATAATATACCTGTATTATAAAATAATATACTCAATAATTATTATATATTGAATTTCATCAATAAAACTTTTTTGGAAACTTGTTTTCTCTTTTGTTTTATGAGGACCTATATAATATCTCTCAGTTGCCTCCTGATCTGCAAAGCCTAAAATATTTACATTTTGACCTTTTTCAGAAAAAGCTTGCTGGGCCCTGCTCTTTTACATATTTATAATGGATTTCATTCAAGGATGCTTTTGAATCTAGTGGGATCTCCCTTAAAGTCTGTTTTTCTCATCTTATCTCAGTGTGTTGGCCCCAAAGTTGTATTTTTTAGATCAGAAAGAGATGCCCTCTTTTCCCTTTAAAGCACAGTCCCTTTTGTCCTGTTCTATCTGAGGCATGCTGGTAGATGTGTTCTTTTAGTGCTTAGTGAATCATAAAGTTTGTTCAACTGCTCAGACACTACGAGTTTTTTTTAATGTTCTTTTTGATAATGTTTCCTGAGGGGGTGATCTTAAAACTTATTATATTTAGTGTGGAATTTAAAGTAAATTAAAATTATTTCTTCACAAGCCCATTGATGTAAGAATAAAATTGCCTAAGAGAAGGAGTTGGACAAAACAGAGACTGCCCTGAGAATGATAACTATCATAATGAAGGGTCTGGAAATTATGCTATATATTAGAAACACTTGAAGGTGTTGGGGATCCAACATTAAAGTCTAATGAGAAGGTGGGAAATATAGTTACACTGTTGAGTACCAATATCCATAGCTGTCACATTCTCTGTTATATTAAAAACTAATGTGAATATATTTTTTTCATGTCAGCAGTAATTCTTTATTGTGTACAGATAGCTTTTAACAATTTACAAAATATTTTACAATCATGTCATTTGATACTTAAAATAGCCTTTATTATTGGTGTCATTTACAAATAAAAGAAATTCCAGAGAGGTCATGTACTCACCCTTAGTCACACAATTCACAAAGGATGGACTCATCTTTTTTTTAATGTAAAAAACAGCTTTATTGACATGGAATTGGCATACAATAAAGTTAATTTTTTGTAAGTGTGTCATTTGATAAATTTTTTAAAAATATACTTTTTAGTTTTTTTAAAAAAGATCCTTAGATTACAGAAATGTTACAAAAAATATATAGGGGATTCCTATATGTCCTGCTCCCTACCCCTTGCAAATTTTCCCACATTATCAACATTTTTCATTAGTGTGGTACATTTGTTACAATTGATGAACACATTGTCACTAAGTGGGGATTATAGTTTACATTGTAGTTTACACCCTCTCCCGTACAATTTTGTAAATTATAGCAAGATATATAATGGCCTGTATCTGTCATTGCAGTGTCATTCAGGACAATTCCCAAGTCCCCAAAATGTCCCCATATTACACCTGTTTTTCCCACTTCCTCCCCTCAGGACCTCTAATGTCCACTGCCTCCACATCAATGATGTAAGTTCTTCCATTGCTAGAATCACAATAAGTGTATAGTAGAATCCCAATAAGTCTACTCTAGTCCTTTGTTCATTCCCCAGTACTGAGGATTCTGGGATGGTGATGCCTACTCCACCTCTTATGGAGAAGGGGCATAAATCCCATGGGGCAGAAGGATGGGACTATCTTGCTTGCTGTTACAGACTCTCTCTGTTCTTTGGGATGGTTGTTGTCCATCATGATCTCCTTGATAGTTGTCCTGGGTGAGTCCAATGAACTGAAGAGTTGGTGTTCTAACTCTCTTGAGATTCAGGGCCCAGCTGGCACATGGAAAACCCAAAGATTTAAGTCTCTTGGATGTTCACACACCAACTCCAGTACTAACTATAGGTTCAAATAGAAGGGGCAGAAGAGCCATGTGTAGGGAAACTACAACTAAGTCCAACTGTGTAACACTGAGGGGCATAAATTCCAAAGTAAGGATCAATGGCAGGGCACCAAATTCCTGAGCTGTCTGCCCTTCCTGTAGTGTCTGGATGGCTCCATAGCCCTCAAAAGCCCCATTAAGTGGATTCACTGGGAAGGATTTGAGTTACACTGATGTATTAGCAAACTTGATTGGGGGAGTGGATGTGGTTCAAGTAGTTGAGTGCCTGCTTCCTACATGGAAGGTCCAGGTTTGAGTCCCAGGGCATCCAGAAAACAAAACAAACAAACAAACAATAAAAAACCAAGCATGCTTTCTCTTATTCTGTGCATGGCACATACCTTTAAAATATTTATTTCTAGAAGGCAAAATAGGATCACTTGTAAGTGAAATTACAGGTTACAATTATGAACTAATTTTCCAGAGAGAGAATGATATGATACCGCTATAATAAATCCTACCGCCTTCCTCTGAGGGATGTATGTAAGTAATTAGCACATATTCTATGGGAAATTCTCACTTAGAAACATTGCTGAACTCATTCTATTATTCTATAATGACATATAATAAATATAATTCTATATATATTATCTCTATATAATATATATAAAATTCTATAATTCCTTAATGGTATTCTATACTGCAAACATAACCAATACCAAATACCAAACCCTAATACAAAAGCCAAGATGCCACAAGAAAGGAAAACTATAGATCAATCTCTCTAATTAACCTAGATGCTAAAATCCTCAACAAAGTACTTGTTAATAATATTCAGCAACAAATCAAATGAATTATACACCAATACCAAGTGGATATGCAAGGATGGTTCAAAATATGAAAATCAATCAATGTAATAAATCACATAAACAGATCAAAATAAAAAAATCACACAATCATCTCTCCAGATGCAGAAAACACATTTGAGAAAATACAGCACTGTTTCCTGATTAAAACACTGCAAAAGATAGGGATAGAAGAAAACTTTCTGAACATAATAAAGGGTGTATATGAAAAACCCACAGATAACATCATTTTCAATGGTGAAATCCTAAAAGCTTTCCCTCTAAGATCGAGAACAAGACAAGGATGACTACTATCACCACTCCTATTTAACATTGTGTTAGAAGTACTTGCTTGAGCACTGAGGCAAGAAAAAGATATATAAGGCTTCCAAATTGGATAGGAAGAAGTAAAAATTTCACTATTTGCGGATGGCATGATCCTATATATAGAAAGCCCTGAGAAATCTACAACAAAGCTTCCAGAATTTATAAATGAGTTTGGTAGTCACAAGTTATAAGATCAATGTGCAAAAATCAGCATTTCTGTACACCAATAATGAGCAATCTGAGGAGGAAATAAAAAAATAGCATTTACAATAGTAACTAAAAAAATCAAATACCTAGGAATAAATTTAACTAAACATGTAAATAACTTATATACAGAAAACTACAAAACATTGTCAAAGGAAATCAAAGAAGATTTAAATAAATGGAAGAATATTCCCTGTTCATGGATAGGAAGACTGAATATCATTAAGATGTCTATCCTACCAAGCTAATCTACAGATTTAATGCAAACCCAATACAAATCAAGGTAGCATTTTTTACTGATTTGGAGAAACTAACTATGAAATTTACTTGGAAGGGCAAGAGACTCTGAAGGAATCAAATTACCCGACTTTAAAACATACTACAAAGCTACGCTGGTCAAAACTGCAAGGTATTGGCACAAGGATAGACATACCAAGCAATGGAACTGAATTGAGAGTTCTGATATAGATCATCACTTATACAGATATCTGATATTTCTCAAGGTCACCAAGCCCACTCAACTGGAAGAGAATGGCATCCTCAACAAATGGTGCTTGGAGAACTGGATATCCATATCCAAAAATGAGAGAGGAACATCATCTCACACCTTGTACAGAAATTAATTCAAGATGTATCAAACATCTAAATATAAGAACCAAGACCATAAAGAGAAGATAGTGTAGGGAAGCATCTACAGGACTTTGTAATTGGAAATGGTTTCATGAACTTCACACTCAAAGCATGAGCAGTGAAAGAATAAATAGGTAAATGGGATTTCCTCAAAATTAAAAACTTTGCACTTAAAAGGAGGGTGTCAAGAAAGTAAAAAAGCAGCCTATACAATGGGAGAAAATACTTGGCAACCATATATCTGATAGGAGCCTAATAGCCAGCATATATAAGAAAAGTCCTATACCACAAAAATATAAAGAAACAACCCATTTAAAAAACAGGCAAGCGACTTGAAAAGACACTTATCCAAGGAAGAAATACCAATGGCTAAAAAGCACAATTAAAAGATACTCAACATCACTAGCTATTAAGGAAATGCAAATCAAAACTAGAATGAGATACCATCTTACACACATTAGACTGGAAGCTATTGAAAATACAGAGGACTACAACTATTGGAGAGGATGTTGCAGAATGGGAACCCTCATCCACTGCTGGTGGAAATGTAGACTGTTCCAACCACTGTGGAGAACAGTGTCACAGTTCCTCAAAAACCTAACTGTAGAACTGCCATATGATCCAGCAATTCCAGTGCTGGGCATATGTCCCAGAAGAATTGAAAACAATGTAACAAACAGATATATGCACACTAATGTTCACAGAGGCATTATTCATTAATGCTAAAAGTTGGAATCAATCCAAATGCCCATTAACAGATGAATGGAAAAACAAAATGTGGTACATATATACAGTGGAACATTACTCATCTATAAGAAAGAATACAGTGCTAACATATGGGATAGCATGGATGACTCTTGAGGACCTTATATTGAGTGAAGCAAGTCAGGCAATGAAGGACAAATATTACATGACCTCAATGATATGAATTCAGCAAATTTAGCAAACTCAGAGAGCTGTTGTCTAGAAGCTAGGTTTACAGGAAATATAGAGGGAGAAGGTTGTAAGCCAATGTCCATATGGGTGTAATCTATGATAAGGTGGAAGTGAGCAGTTGGGCATTGAAGGGATATGACAGGAGTGTAGTGAAAGTATTCAGTTGAGTGGTACATGTTTGACAGCTGGGTAAAGTGGGGGGGGGGTTGGATGGTCCATGGAACTGGGAGTGTTGGGGGAAGACCAGATAAACACTGGAGATTGGAGGGTATGTGGTTGAAAGTACAAAGTTGGGAACACTTACAGTAATATGACAAGGAAGAATTACTGGTAAGTGTGTTGGATTGGGGGGCATTTGGGACAGGGTGCACCTGGGGCAGGCTTCTAGGGAGTGTGTGAGTAATCATTTTGTCCTATGTATTGTGTCAGTGGAAGGAGACCCACATAATCAGTGGGAAGGAGTTGGACTGCCATCCTGTGGAGGACTGATATGTTCTCAGAGGGATAGGAATCTCTCGAGAGCATGGGTGGTTCCTAAAAGAGGAGGACCACCAGTTTTGTTGCAAGTAACTATGAATCTTGTCATCCAAGGAATGAAGCAGGGTGGTCTCCATGGATCCAGAGGGGAGGGGAGGGAGGAAAAGAATAGATGGAACAGGGTATATTTAGTGGGCAATGGAAGTTTTCTACATGATCTTACAATGATAGACACAGGCCATGTTAAATATCATCAAAATTTATAAAAGTGTATAGTCTAAAATGTAAACTATAATGTAAACCAATGACCATGGTTAGTACCTATGTTTCACTGTATGCCTGTCAGTTGTAACAAATGTACCATCCACATATAAAAAGGTATTAATATGAGAAGCAGGAAAAGGGGGAGACTGTTGGGTATATGGGAGCCCCCTGTATTCTGTATGTGATTTTACTGTGACCTAAAACTTCTTTGAAAACAAAATTTAAAAAAGTAAAACACTGGAGAATAAATGGAAGAAAATGTCACTGTACATGCCAGAGAACAGATAGTACAGTGATGAAAAGCAAAATGTCAAAAAATTGTTTTAAATATTTTTCATTTTTTTAATATCTTAATTTTTTAATAGTATGTCTTATTTAGTTTTTTAAATTATTATGCATTTTATATCTTATATTCAAACCTATCATTATTATTTCATTTTCCTCTGAATTGTATTTGGTTATTTTATTGGCTTCATTTTTGAAGAAGCTGTGGACCACAGAAGGTTTACAACTGGGACAGGGGTGGATCATTGGTGTGGGGTGTCAGTGATGGGGGATACATGGGAGGAAGTTCACCTGGACATAGATTTAAGGTATATAAATTTGTTCAAATGTTCATGGGTCAGTCACAGTGGGTGGGCAGTCACACAATAACCATGAGTCTATTTAATTCCCATCCTGGAGAGCTCTGCCTTGTTCCCTATTGGAGTAGCAACAGTCCCCTAAATGCAGGGGAAATGATTGGTGAAGGAGGATGGTCCATTGGTGGGCCCTTGTTATTGATGATGATACTTGTGAGTCTTTGCTCTTGAAATTGAAACTTACCATAGTGTTGTGGGGTGCCTAAGGGTTGCCTCCTGAGAGCCTCTTTTTCATGCAAACGTGGCCTCTCTCTAAGCCAAAGTCAGTGTATAAATGCATTACTTTCCCCACTGCATGGGACATGACTCTCAGTGATGAGCTTCGCTGGCACCAAGGGATTACTACCAACCACCATCTAGCAATACAACTGGAAAAAGAGCTTGAATAAAAAGGGGAAAGGTAAAGACAAATGAGTTTATATGGCTAAGATACCTCAAAGTGAGTTGGGAGATCATCCAAGAGGTAATGCTTATGCACATCTCAGCAAGACCCCATAGACTGCCAAAGGAGATACTACCCCAAATAGTGGGACTCCTGAGGGCTCTGGGGACACCCAGTTCCAATGGTCAGGGCAGATAGCTCTGGAGTTTGGTGCCCCGCCAATGGGCCCTACTTTGGAGTTTGTGCTTCTGAGACTGATAGAGTTGGCTCAGTTGTGTGTTCCCTACATATGTCTTATCTATCTCTTCTATTTGAATGCATACTTGGTGCCAGAGTTGGAAGGTTTACATCTAAGAGACTTTGGGCTGTCCATGTGCTGGCTGGGTCCTGAGTCTCAGTAGAGTTTCAGTACCTACTTTCCCATTCATTGGACTCACCCAGGACAACTAACAAGGAGGTGAGGATTGACAATCTCCATAGCAAGGAAATGAGGTAGCATATGACTGCAAGCAAGAGCCTTATCCAATGGGTGTAAGGGATCAAAGCCACCTCTCAGTTAGAAAAGGGGTGGGCATCACCATACCAGAATCATCAAGATTTCGGAATGAACTATGGACTAGAGTTGACTTACTGGTATTCTACTATAAACTTACTGTGATTCTAGAAATGGAAGAAATTATAACATTGATATGGAGGCAGTGAACACTGGAGGCTCCATGGGCAGTGAGAGGGATAAACAGGTGTAATGGGGCTTTTTTGGGATTTGGGAATCATCATGAATGACATTGTACTGACAGATATAGGCCATTATATATCTTCCCATAACCTGCAGAATTGTGCGGGACACAGTGTAAACTACAATGTGACTATGGTCCATGCTCAGTGGCAATGCCCCAGGATGAGTTTATCAATTACAATGACTTTTCCATACTAATGAAGAATGTTGTTTATGTGGGAGGGTGTGGGAGGTGTGTGGAGTGGGGCATATGGGAATCTCTATTTTTTTGTTTGTAACATTTATGTAATCTAAGTATCTTTTAAAAAATAAATTATATATTTTAAAAAAGCACTTTGGAAAAGCATATTTACCTTCTATTATATGTGTCACACATGTTTACCCAAATGTGCATGTGTTCATATACATGTGTATGTACATATACATATAAACCAATATACATATATATTTAGTTATAACCACGATTAATGGGAAGGATATATATCTTTAACATTCTTAGTATATGAATGAAAATTAATGTTGTAGATGAATATAGAATGGTTCTAATAAAGATAGCATTTCTTTACCCATGACTGTAAATAAAATACCACATTTCATAGTTAGATGAATTTTCCTTTTTTTTTTTTTTTTTTTTGCCTATTGATAGAGAAAAATATATTCTAGAGGGGAGATTAAACTCTTAGAAAGGAGACAGTGAAACAGATTGACACATGATTAAGTCTGTTCTTTGTATTTATGTGCAATTTTTTGGTCTTAAAAAAGTGTGAAAGTGCTTGGAATTTTTAACATGTCTATTAGAAAGAAATCTTATTTACAATAATTCTCTTTTTTACCTATTTTCTACAGTAAGTGAATGAGATGGTTGGAGGAGCTTCAGGAACCAAGGTAGATGATGACTTCAAAGGAATGGAAAGGGTAAGTCTTTGTCTACTCAGAGCTCCTTTTGATGTATACAGTGCCTACCATACTATGAGGAAAGAGTAGAAATGGAAGAGGAAACTCTTTTCCACTTTGACCTGAGAATACACTTATTCTTAAAAAATATTCTCCTTTAGTGTATGTTTCTATGTGCCATGTGTGCGTGGAATCTCGGTGGTGCTGCAACTTCTACCCTACAGCTCAATGGACTCATCCAAGTCACCTGGCGAGGAGACAATGATGCACAATGGCCATCCCAGGGAATGGAGAGGGCCTGCATCTGCAGGCAGGATCATCCCACCCACCATATCCATGGGATATAAGCCCTCTCTCACTTGGAGTTGGAGTGGACATCACCATCCCAGTCCCCTCAGGATTGGGGGAAGAACTATGGACTAGAGTGGACTTGATGGTATTCTCTTGTTCACATATGGTGATTCTAGCAATGAAAGAAATTATAACAATGAGGTGGAGCCAGTGGCCACTTGACACTTTTGGGGCAGGGAGGGGACGAGCAGTTGAAATACAGGGGCTTCTTTGGGATTTGGAGGTTGTCCTGAGTACTGTTGTGGCAACGGATGTAGGCCATTTTAAATCAGCACACACCACTCAGAACTGTGTGGGAGAGAGTGTGGTCTATGGTTGGTGGCAAGGCCCCAGGATGTGTAAGTCCATTGAGGGTGGTGGGCCACACTTGTGGGAGATGTTTGTGTGGGATGTGGTGGGAGGTGTGGGAGGTGGGCAACATGGGAATCCCAGTGGGTTCCGTGTAGTAATTTGGGTAATCTAAGCACCTCTTAAAATATATTTATATATACATATATATATATATATATATAAAAATAACATTTTTGTAAGCAAATGCACATATATGCATATATATTTATATATCATTTTGCAAATGTTGGTATATATTGTGAAAATTTAGATTTTTACTCACAATAAAAAAAAAAAAACAAAAAAACATAAAAAGTAAAGTCTCCTGATTTTTCTTTGAACTATCCTGAGAATGAATCCTCAATGAAGGTGAAATGTTATAATATGCTTTTCCTGTTGGATTTTCTTAGCACTCTTCTAAGTAGGGACAACATGAAGCTGGTGTTTGAGTTGGTGTGAGGTGGGAAGAAAAGAGGAGAAGGTGGGGAATGATGTCCCAAATGTTTTATGGAGAGTTGGACTCTCTCTCTGGCTTTAGAGGATTTCTCTGACAGGACTGCACCCCTGGCAGTGGTGGGGTGTATTAGAGACAGTGGAGTTTTGGGAGCCTATCAGGTCTTGGCCCAAAATTCTTCTACAGCTTGCTAAGGTAGCCAGTTATTTTCCTGAGTTTCCATTTTTTATAAATATAGAATAGGAATACTGATACCTACTTTACATATTTTTATGAAGGAATAAAAATAATATAAATCAGACAGGTTCTGGTAAGGTGGCATTGGAGTATGCAGGCAGGGCTCAACTCTCTCACAGTAACAGCTGAGAAAGGGCCAAAAGCTGTGCGAGGGATCTTCTTTGGCGGTCAGCAGACCACGACAGTGCTGCAGGACTCCAGGGGGCCAATGGAAAGAGAGACAAAGGATCTGAAAAAACAAACGTGTGTTACTCAACCCATACAGAGACCAGAAAGGGCTCCCATTACCTACCCCCAAGACATGAAGCCTAGATAAATCCCCTGGCTCACTCCAGCTAACTGAGAGGGAAACAAACATCTTCTTCCCTTTCAGCTATTATGAGGGAAGAGGGAGTTTGAGTTGTAGGGCTTCTCTTCAGTGAATTCAACCAGCAAAGTCTGCTTTGAATCTAGGATCTGGCCAGACCAGACACACTGGAGAGTGGAGGTTGAAAGATAGACCTCAGTAGAAAGTTTCACTGGTGAGTGCCATCTGCTGATCAGACTGAAAATGGCAAGAAGAAAAACTTCTTTTAGGTCTCTCTTTAGTTCCATATCTGGGCGACAATCTGTGCCCCTTTAGTTAGTCCCTGACCCAATTTTGATAACTTAAGCTGGGTAATTTTAAAGAATTAAAATAGTTCAACCAAAAATCAAAGAAGAGGTCTGAAAATAAAACTCTAGGCAAAGAAGAGAAATTGACCATCAAAGTAAATTCACCAATATATTTAGATGCCTAGACATCAGCAAAAATTTCTAAGCCATACTAGGAAAGAGGAGGAGGTGACCAGGCCAAAGGATCAAATCAAATATCCAAAATAGGGGATTTATGACAAATAAACAATGGTAATCACATGATTTTCCTAAATCAATTCAAGGAGTTAAAGAAAAATATGACTAAAGAGATACAGGATATTAAGAAAACACTGGG
>JAKSZT010054581.1:3576249-3622098 GCA_026826555.1 Tolypeutes matacus
ATGGGCATCCCAGAAGGAGAAGAGAAAGGAAAGGGAACAGAAGGAGTGTTGAAGGAAGTTATGGCTGAAAACTTCCCAACTCTATTGAGAGAGATGGATGTGCAGATCCAGGAAGCATAGCGCACCCCAAAAAATAAAAATCCCAACAGGCCAACTCCAAGACATATACTTGTCAAATTGTCCAATGCTCAAGACAAAGAGAAAATACTCAAGGCAGCAAGAGAAAAGAGAACCATCACATACAAGGGAAGCACAATAAGATTAAGTGCTGATTTCTCAGCTGAAACCATGGAGGTAAGAAGACAGTGGTATGACATAGTCAAAACACTAAAAGAAAAAAACTTCCAGCCACGAATTCTCTATCCAGCAAAATTGTCATTAAAAAATGATGGCGAGTTCAAAATATTCACAGATAAACAGCAATTAAGAGAGTATGTCAAGAAGAAACCAGCACTTCAAGAAATACTACAGGAATCTCTACTAGTGGAAAGGAAAAAAAAAAGGAGAGAGAGTTGGAGGAGAGTTTAAAAACAACTGAAAACTCAAAAAGAGAAACAAAACAACACATGACATACATTAACCCAAAGAAAAAAATGACTGAAGTAAGAAATTCGTTACGAGTAATAACACTGAATGTTAATGGATTAAATTCACCAATCAAAAGACTCAGATTGGCAGAATGGATAAGAAAATATGATCCATCTATATGCTGTCTACAAGAAACCCACCTTCGGCCCAGGGATTCAAGGAGGCTGAAAGTGAATGGCTGGAAAAGCATTTTACAAGCTAACAATAGCCAAAAAAGGGCAGGAGTAGCTATTCTAATATCAGACAAAATAGATTTTAAATGCAAAACTATTGTAAGAGACAAAGATGGACACTACATATTAGTAAAAGGAGTAATCCCTCAAGAAGAGAGAACAATCATCAACATTTACGCACCTAATCAAGGTGCCTCAAAATACGTGCAGCAAACTCTGGAAAAACTAAGAGGAGAAATAAATTCCTCTACAATTATAGTAGGGGACTTCAACACACCACTATCATCATTAGACAGAATATCTAGGCAGAGAATTAATAAAGAAACTAAGGCACTCAACAATACATTAGAAAATTTGGACTTAATAGACATATATAGAACACTACACCCAAATACAGCGGGATTTACATTCTTCTCCAGTGCACATGGAATATACTCCAAAATAGACCGCATCCTAGGCCACAAAACAACACTTAATGAATTCAGAAAGGTTGAGATTTTACAAAATAATTTCTCTGACCACAACGGAATGAAGTTGGAAATCAATAAGGGCCAGAGAAACAGGTTAGGCACAAGGATATGGAAGTTAAACAACACACTCTTAGACAAACAGTGGGTAAAAGAGGAAATTTCAAAAGAAATCAGTAACTACCTTGAAACTAATGAAAACAACAACACAACATATCAAAACCTATGGGATGCAGTGAAAGCAATCTTGAGAGGGAAATTCATAGCCATAAATTCATATATTAAAAAAGAAGAAAGAACTAAAATTGAAGACCTAACAGCACACTTGGAGGTATTGGAAAAACAACAACAAACTAAACCTAAAGGAAGTAAAAAAGAGGAAATAATCAATTTAGAGCAGAACTAAATGAAATAGAGAATAAGAAAGCACTGGAAACAATAAACAAAACCAAAAGCTGGTTCCTCGAGAATATCAACAAAATTGACAAACCATTAGCCAAACTAACAAAGAAAAAGAGAGAACAGATGCAAATACATAAAATAAGGAATGAGCAAGGTGATATCACTACTGACCCCACAGAAATAAAGAGTATCATAAGAGGATACTTTGAAAAATTATATACCAATAAAATGAAAATTTAGAGGAAATGGACAAGTTTCTAGAAACCCACAAACAGCCGACATTGATGAAAGAAGAAATAGATGAACTCAACAGCCCAATTACAAGTAAAGAGATAGACTCAGTCATTAAAAACCTCCCAACTAAGAAGAGTCCAGGACCAGATGGCTTCACAGCTGAATTCTACCAAACATTCCAGAAAGAGCTAACACCAATTCTACTTAAGCTCTTCCAAAAAATGGAAGTAGAAGGAATATTACCTAACTCATTCTATGATACCAACATAACCCTAATACCAAAACCAAATAAAGATACCACAAGAAAGGAAAATTATAGACCAATTTCTCTAATGAACCTAGATGCTAAAATCCTTAACAAAATACTTGCTAATCACATTCAACAACATATCAAAAGGATTATACACCATGACCAAGTGGGTTTCATCCCAGGTATGCAAGGATGGCTCAATATAAGAAAATCAATCAATGTAATACACCACATAAACAAACTGAAAGAAAAAAATCACATGATCATCTCTATAGATGCAGAAAAATCATTCGACAAAATAAAGCACTCTTTCCTCATAAAAACACTATAAAAGATAGGAATAGATGGAAACTTCCAGAAAATGATAAAGGGTATATATGAAAAACCGAAAGCTAACATCATTTTCAACGGTGAAATCCTAAAAGCCTTCCCTCTGAGATCGGGAACAAGACAAGGATGCCCACTATCACCACTCCTCTTTAACATTGTCTTAGAAGTACTTGCACGAGTACTGAGACAAGAAAAGGACATAAAAGGCATCCAGATTGGAAAAGAAGAAGTAAAAATTTCATTACTTGCAGAATACATGATCCTATACATAGAAAGCCCTGAGAAATCGACAACAAGGCTTCTAGAACTTATAAAGGAGTTCAGAAATGTTGCAGGCTATAAGATCAACGCTGAAAAATCAGTAGCACTTCTGTACAACAATAACCAGCAAACTGAGAAGGAAATCATGAAAAAAATACCGTTTACAATAGTAAACAAAAGAATCAAATACCTAGGAATAAATTTAACTAAAGACGTAAAGGACTTACATACAGAAAACTACACAACACTGTTAAAGGAAATCAATGAAGACTTAAATAAATCGAAAAATATTCCCTGTTCATGGATGGGAAGATTAAACATCATCAAGATGTCTATCCTACGCAAGTTAATCTACAGATTTAATGCAATCCCAATAAAAGTCAACGCTATATTTTTTAAGGAACTGGAAAAACTAACCACAAAATATATTTGGAGAGGCAAGAGGCCCCGAATTGCCAAAGATATATTGAAAAAGAAAAATGAAATTGGAGGTATCACATTACCTGACTTTAAAACATATTACAAACCTACAGTGATCAAAACTGTGTGGTATGGCACAAGGATAGACCTACTGACCAATGGAACCGCATTGAGATTCTGATATAGATCCTCGCATATACAGTCATCTGATATTTGACAAGGCCACGAAACACACTCAGTTGGGAGAGAGTGGCGTCTTTAACAAGGGGTGCTTGGAGAAGTGGATAGCCATATCCAAAAGAATGAGAGAAGAATACCATCTCACACCTTATACAAAAATCAACCCAAATGGATCAAAGATCTAAATATAAGAGCCAAAACCATAAAAACCTTGGAAGATAATGTGGGGAAGCATCTACAGGACCTTGTAATAGGAAAAGGTTTCATGAACTTCACAGCCAAAGCATGAGCAGCAAGAGAAAAAATTGATAAATGGGATCTCCTCAAAATTAAAAACTTCTACACCTCTAAGGATGTTATTAAGAAAATAAAAAGGCAACCTACCCAATGGGAAAAAATATTCGGTAACCATATATCTGATAAGAGCCTAATATCCTGCATATATAAAGAAATCCTACACCTTGAAAATAAAAGGACAAACAACCCATATAAAAAATGGGCAAGTGACCTGAAAAGACACTTCTCCAAGGAAGAAATACAAATGGCTAAAAAGCACATGAAAAAAAATGCTCAACATCACTTGCTATCAGGGAAATGCAAATCAAAACTACAATGAGATACCATCTTACACCCATCAGAATGGCAGCTATTAAAAAAACAGGAGACACTAAATGTTGGAGAGGATATGGAGGAATATCCTCATCCACTGCTGGTGGGACTGTGGTATGGTCCAGCCACTGTGGAGGACAGTTTGACCATTCCTCAGAAAACTAGCAATAGATCTTCCTTATGATCCAGTAATTCCACTGCTGGGTATATACCCAGAAGAACTGTAAACAAAAATACAAACAGATATATGCACACCAATGTTCATAGCGGCATTGTTCACCATTGCCAAAAGTTGGAATCAGCCCCAGTGCCCATCAACAGACGAATGGATAAGTAAAATGTGCTACATACATACAATGGAATATTACTCAGCTGTAAGAAGGAGCAAAGTGCTAACACATGGAATAACGCGGATGAATCTTGAAGACTTTATGTTGAGTGAAGCAAGCCAGGCACTGAAGGATGAACAACAGTATATGACCTCACTGATCTGAACTGAGGAAAGTGAGCAGTCTCTGAGAGTCATTGTCTGAAAGACAGGTTAACAAAGGAGAGTAAGAGAAGAGCAGGCTTTGAGCCATCACCCATATGGACATAATCTATGGTAAAGGGATAAAGTTTGATTGCATGTTGGGGGATTGGGCAGAAGAGTGGTTGTGTTCCTGGGTTTGGTGGTGCAGCACTGGGGGTGGGTGGATAAGGAAGGGCTGGTTCAAATCCCCAGGGCATGTAACTGTGAATCTTGACATTCCATGGGTTGAGAGAGGGGGGTATCATGGGCCCTGGGGGGCTGGGAAGAAGGGAACAGTCAAGATCTAATGGGTTGTTTGGGGGTCATGGGGAAGGTTTTTCATTACCTTACAGTAATGTACACAGGACATGGTAAATATCATCAAAGTTATTAAACTGTATCATCTAAAGTGTAAACTATACTGTAAATCACTGACAATGTTTAGTTGCTATATTTTGCTATCTGCATAACAGTTATGACAATGCTAACAACCAAAAAAAAAGGGCGGAGTTAATATGGGGTGGGGAAGGGTGGGGTGGTTTGGTATCTGGGAGTCTCCGGCACTCCGTGTGTGATTTTGCTGTGACCTAAACTTCTTTGAAAATTAAATGAAAAATTGGGAGACAATGGGGATTGAGAGGAGGAAGGTGTCATGGCACACCAGACATCCGATAACACAGTGATAAAGGGAAGGAAAAAAGGGAAAAAAGAAAAAAGAAAGGAAAAAAAAATGAATATATATATATATATATTTTAAAGGTATTTCCTTTGCTTTTTTGCCCATTTTTTGAATGTCCCAATCCACTAATTCTATTTTATTATGTTTTGTTCTGTTTGATTATTTGTTTTTCCTTCTCTTTTTCTTTTTTTCCGTGTTTCCTTATGTTTGTCTCTTGCATGTACACTTATCACACTTGTTTCTTTGCCTAGTAAGTGTATTTGATTATTTTATGGACTAAATGTTCATGGAGTTTTTGGATCACAGAAGGGTTACAATGGGTACTGTGGGGGATTATTGGGGGGGTGTCTGGGGGGTTTTCGTGGGGTTTGGTTATTCCGAATATACATGAAGGTATACAAAATCATTCAAATGATCGGGGGATGGGGCATGTTCACGATGGGTGGATAATCACACAATAAATGAGGGAATCTGAATTCCTAGCCTGGAGAGCTCTGTCACAGTCTGCAAGGGAGCAACAATAGTCCTCTGAGTGTAGGGACAGTGCCTGTCAAAATAGGATGACCCACTGATTTTTTTTTTTTTTATTGATGACTACCCTTGTGAGTCTTTGCTCTTGTAAATGAGACTTAGCCTGCAGTTGTGGGGTGCCTAAGGGTTGCCACCTGAGAGCCTCCTTGTTGCTCAAATGTGTCCTCTCTCTAAGCCAAACTCAGCATATGATTGCATTACATTCCCCCAACGTGGGACATGACTCCCGGGGATGAGCCTCCCTGGCAACGAGGGATTAATATCAAGTGCCAACTGGCAGCTTTGCACAGTGGCAGTATCGTAGCCAATGAGGTTTATCTGAGGCACGATTATTGCTAATTGAAAACTTTTCCCAAGTGCCAACTGGCAACACAACTGGAAAAAGACCTTGAATAAAAGGGGGAAATGGCAAAGACAAATGAGTTCAAGTGGCTAAGAGACTTCAAAGAGAGTCGGGAGGTCATCCGAGAGGTAACTCTTACGCACACCTCAGTAGGAGCTCATAGAATATCTAAGTGCCTATCACCCCACTCATTGGGGTTCCTGAGAGCTCTGGAGACACCTGGTCCTATATAAGGCGGGATAGCCCCAGAGACTGATGCCTTATCAGTGGGTTCTATTTTGGAATCTGTGCTCCTGAGAGTGACAGAATTAGACTCAAATAAGTCCTCCCTGCACATGGTTCACCAGTCCCTTCTATTCAAACGATGCTGGAGTTTTTAGGTATACTTACAGAGACTGGAGCCTCCCGCCTACCTATGTGCCAGGTGTGCATGAAATCTCGGTGGATCTGCAACTCCTACCCTACAGCTCAATGGACTCATCCAAGTCACCTGGTGAGGAGACAACAATGGGAAATGGCCATCCCAGGGAATGGAGAGGGCCTGCATCTGCAGGCAGGATCATCCCACCCACCATATCCATGGGATATAAGCCCTCTCTCACTTGGAGTTGGAGTGGACACCGCCATCCCAGTCCCCTCAGGATTGGGGGAAGAACTATGGACTAGAGTGGACTTGATGGTATTCTGTTGTTCACATATGGTGATTCTGGCAATGCAAGAAATTATAACAATGAGGTAGAGCCAGTGGCCACTTGACACTTTTGGGGTAGGTAGGGGACGAGCAGTTGAAATACAGTGGCTTCTTTGGGAGTTGGAGGTTGTCCTGAGTACTGTTGTGGCAACAGATTTAGGCCATTTTAAATCAGCACACACCACTCAGAACTGAGTGGGAGAGAGTGTGGTCTACAGTGTGAACTGTGGTCTATGGTTGGTGGCAAGGCTCCAGGATGTGTAAGTTCATTGTGGGTGGTGGGCCAGACTGTGGGAGATGTTTGTGTGGGATGTGATGGGAGGTGTGGGAGTTGGGCAACATGGGAATCCCAGTGGGTTCCATGAAATATTTTGGGTAATCTAAGCACCTCTTGAAATATATATATATAAACAACATTTTTGTAAGCAAATACTCATATATGCATATATATTTATAAAAAAAAAAATGTAGGTCTGAGCTGGTAATGAAATGGACTTTGTGGACCAGCCTTGTCCTGTGTATCCCCCATCCCTTGTTTTTTTTTTTTTTTATTGGGATAGTTTAGAATAAGGGATCTACATCAGAATGCCTGAATTGAGCCTTTGTTTTACCACTTCTTAATTATTTATTCATGGACTTTTTAGTTAAGTTCTCTGTTGCTACGTTTTGTTATCTGTAAAATGGAGATGAAATTATTATCCTCTTTAGAAGGTTTTGATGGGGAATAAATGTAAATAAAATACTGTTTGGTACAAAAAAAATGAGATAAAAGTAAAATACACAATAATAGCATGAAAGTCAGAAGGGGTGATCAGAATTAAAGTGCCTTAAAAGCCTTATATTTTCTGAAAGAAGATAAATTGATTAAATTTACAATTTGATATACCAAATGTGCATCTTAATATTTCTAGAGTAACCACTAAAAGAACAAAGAAATAAAGTTTATAGAATCCAACCTAATAGGTGGAAAAGGAAATGAAATATACCTAGGCAATCAGTCTAAAAGATGATACATAGAAAAGGGAGAAGAAAAATAAAGCACAAGATAAACTGACAGAAATAAATAGAAACACATTAATATTACAATCAGTATTGCAGGCTTGAAGTCTCTAAATAGACAAAGACAGACTGGAAAAAAAATCTAGTTATATCCTATTTAAAAGACAAATCCTAAAACATAAGGATACAGATGGGATGCAAGTAAAGGATGCGGAAAAGATATACCAGGCAACTATTAAGCATAAATAAAAACACTATATGTATATTTATATCACAAAAAAATAGATATTAAGGCAGAAGGATCCACTAGATATAAAGGCCACTATATACAGCTTAATGGTTCAATTCACCAGGAAAATAAGGTAGAACAATTCAAAACTTACATGCACCTAAAAACGTAGCTTCAAACTATATAATGCAAAAACGGAGAGAATTATAAGGAGAAACAAGTTAATCTAGTATGATGATGGGACATTTTAACAAACTTCTTTCAATTAATAAGGCCAAAAACAACAAAAACCACCCAGTAAGGATACAGAAGGTTTTAAAAACCCAATGAAGAGCTTTTGCCTAGCAGATATGTACACAATATTATACTCAATAAGTGGAGAATGTACATATATTTAAGCACACATGGCATAGTTTGAAAATCAACCACTTACTGGGTCCTAGGGCAAGTCTCAACAAATTCCAAATGATATCAAATCGTATGACACAAAGCATATGACCACAATGCAATTAAGTTAGAAATAAAGAAAATAAATAATGAAACCCTGGAAATGTGGAAATTAAGAAATAGGCCTTAATAACTCATGGTTCAAAGAAAGAAATCATAATGGAAATTTTGAAATATTAAGAACTAAATGCTAATACACTAAATATTAAAATTTGTGAGAAGTATCTAAAAAGAGGTTGTTGCAGTTGGGAAGTTTGATGTAATTATGAATTCCAAAAATATAATTTGATCATGCTTGTAAAAGGATCTGATAATCTGGACATGATTAAGTTATGATTAGGACATTGACTGGGACACATCAGTAGGTCATTGAGCCCCACCCTTTGGTGGTGGGGGAATCGAATATAAAAGACAAGACAAAGAACAGAGTTGAAGCAGTTTTTGAAAAGCAGTTTTGATGTTGGAGAGAAGGCCCCAGGAGAAGAGAAGTGAGCCGTTATCTTGAACCTTGTGGAGGAACCAGAAGTGCTAAGCCTGGAGAGAAACACAGCCCCAGGAAGAGAGGAAACCAAGAAGCCTGAACCCTGGCAAATGTCAGCAGCTGTCTTGCTCCAACATGTGGCAATGGACTCTGGTGAGAGAAGAAACTTAACACTTTATGGACTGGTATCTGTGGATTTCTACCAAAAAAAATACACTTTATAAAGACCAAGCCATTTTTGGTATTTCACATTAGCAACACTTTGGCTGACTAATACAGAGGTACTTAGAGGTAAATATATAGCCTTAAATGCTTATCTTAGAAAATAATAGAAAATGGTCATCAAAATTAAGCATGTAAATTAAGAAATTAGAAAGAGTAAAATTTTTAAAATCCAAAGAAAGCAGAAAGGAAGAAATAATAAAAATTAAACCTGAAATTAATATAATAGAAAACAAACATACAGTAGAGAATATCAAACGAGCTAAGTCTTAATGACCTAAAAAGATACCAATACAGGAAGCAGATGTAGCTCAAGTGGTTTTGCACTTGCTCCCCATATATGAGGTACTGGGTTCAATTCCTGATACCCTCTTAAAAAATTAGAGAGAGATCAATTCTTCCTTCATTAGTCTTTACACTTAACATAACTCTAACAAAAATCTCAACAGTTGTTTTTTTTTTTTTTTTTTTTACATTTTGGTGAAACTTGACAAGATGATTAAAAATTTGAAATAAAAGAATAAAAGTCCAAGAATAGCCAAGATCCTCTGAGGAAAAAAATGAAATAGGGTTTTGTCCTACCAAATACCAGAACCAATAGTAAAGTTTTATTGTCAAGGCAGGGTAGTACTGGCAAATAGGCAAATTTACAGGTAACATAATAAAGATCACAGAAACAAGACCAAATACATATGGTGTTTTGATGATGACAGGTGGTATGTCAAATCAGTGAGAAAAAAATGAGTTAGAAAAAATAGGCTATATGGGAAAAAATTAAATTGGATTCCTTGTCTCACACCACATACAAAGCAAACAAAAACAAAAACATGTTTTAAAAACATACAAACAAAACAAAAGAAAACCTCCACAGTAAGGACCTGAATGAGAGAAGTAAACCTTTAAAAAATAGTAAAATAATTTTCTGGCCTTGAGGTAGGAAAAGATTTATAAACAAGACATATAAAGTTAACATAATATATGCTTGAAAATTGAGCTGTATTAAAATTAAGAATTTGTTTATTAAATCACACCTTGAAGAAAATAAAAAAGACAAGTTGCGTTCTGTAAGATATTTGCAAAGCTTTTGTGGTAGACACCATTCAAAAATGACCACCATGAATGCCTTCCTTGCTTGTACATGCATGCCACTCAAAAAGTGGAGTCTATTTCCCCTCCTCTTGAACCTGGGCTTCCCTCTGTGACTAACTTTGACCAATAGAGTGAAGTGGTAGCAACAATGCTAGTTAGAAGCTTACTTAGCTCTTAGGAAGCCTGCCACCTTCCACTTGACCTCTTGCATTACCATTATAAGAAGACTGACTACCCTAATGTGGAGAAGTATGAGGAAAAACTCCTAAGCACCAGATACATGTGAAACCTCATTCCTCTAGGATCCTCCACAGGCCAACACCAGCTAGGCCCACCAGGCTCCTATGGCCTCCTGGTCCCTTCCCACTGAGGCTCCACAAATCAGATACTTGCCACCATTACCCAAACTGCTGTAGTCACTTGATTGACTTGGCCCCTCCTTGGGCCCCTTGGTCAGGCAATGGCTCTAGCCAAGTGGGGAAGGGATGGTCCACACATGCCTGAAAGCCCCAGGTGAGGGCAAGACTCCAAAGCCTTCCTCACCTTAACCTCCACACCAACCATGACTCACAACAGGCATCTGAGTGCCCTGCCAGGCAGACCCAGGCTGAGATGAAGTGTGCTGGTCCCTGGCACAAAGGATGCCAGTGTGAGTGGGAGATGTGGGCCAAATGCTGTTGCAATGGATGCTAGGGGAGGGGGTCAAGGAAAAAGGACTGACACATGAGTGAGGAGGTGGCCCTCTTCTTCCAAGATTCCCACCAGAGTGTCTCCACATCCCCTTTGAGTGGTGAGGAAACATAGTGTGGCCAAGAAGTATGCACTAAGGCACATTTGCTGAGATTAAAGTCCTCTGTCTAACCTGTCTACTACTTGTAAGCATACCTTGGGTGTGGATGAAAGGAAAAAGAAAAAAGTAACTGCAGAACAGGCAAAATTCTGGGATCTTTAAAAGAGGTGACTTATATTTTAAGATGTTTACACCCTGTGGCCACAAACTGTATTTAAAAAGCTCCAATTATTAGTGAAGGATTGTATATGGGAAAGCAATATAATGGGTCAAAAAAGTGAAAATTATAAGAAAAGTTAAATACATGTACATATATATTTATGGCCATATATATTATATGAAAACTCACATTTCTTTTTAAATGGTTTATGAGAGATTTAACGAGGGAATGTCCTACAGTTCACTCAACGATTTATTCAGCATTTACAACGTGCTGAGCTAGGTACACAAAGCAAATGGGTCCCTTTCTTCATATTTATAGGTGTGGCACAGAAGGAAAACAATGTAGGGATTTATTGGGGACTGCTATATCTAAAACTGTGTTTAAAAAATAAACATCCCATTTTTAATATTAATATGCATAAATAATAAAATAAATAAAATTTGAGTATAGAATTCATTCTTTGGGAAGCTGTTTGGCAAGAGGATTTAGTTGTCCTGGGTGGGGAAAGAAATTATTACTTTAAAATGAAAACTGTTTTAGCAATAATTTTACCTTATGTGCCAATAATCATCACTATTTGAATAAAAGTAGCCAAAAATTAGAATCATATCTCAAACTATCAGTTAACAAGCAGTCTAAAACAAAATAAGATAAAGACATTTTTGACAGCTGTCCTGAAGCCAGCTCCTCTTCCAAACGTCCCTGTTTCATCAAGTAGCATGTCTTTCCTGTCAATTGTTTAAACCAAAAAAAACATGGAAATCATCCTTGATACTTACCTCACCTTTACCCACTGCCCTAATACAGTCAGTACCAGGTCCTGTGGAGTCCACCCACAAACCATAAGTTTAGTCGGTCATTTTGTTCCATCGCAAATGATTCTGCTGTAGGCAGAGCAATGATCTTCAAACAGTGAAGTGAGCAGATGTTTAGGGATGTGAAGGTGCTCTGCTGGTTTTATGGGAATTTGATTCAAGATCCTGAGTCTTCATATATATATATATATCTTTTCCTAACCTCATGAAGATTTGCTTTTCTAACCCCTCTTTCAAAATCTCCCTTCACCCACTTTACAAGAGAAAAACCCTGCTTAGTGTCCAAGAATCATTGCTCTTAATGGAGAGTATAAAGAATGCAAAACATACAGAAAAAGAAAACAATCTTACAAGCAAACAATAACCAAAAAAGGGAAGGATAGCTAAACAAAAATCAGACAAAATAGACTTCAAATGTAAAACTTTTTTAAGATACAAGAGAGACACTATACCTTATTAAAAGGGGTAATCCTTCAAGAATAAAGAACAAACCCAAACATTTATGCACCTAACCAGGGTGCCCCAAAACACATGAGGCAAACACTGGAAAAACTAAGTGGAGAAATAGATGCCTCTACAATTATACTGGGGGACTTTAATACACCATTATCACCATTAGATAGAGCACCTCAACAGAGAATCAATAAAGAAACAATGACCTTGAATAATACATTAGAGGATCTGGATCTAACAGACATATACAGAACCCTACACCCAAATACAACAGGATATAAATTCTTCTCAAGGGAACATGGATCATAATCCAAGATAGACGCCTGCTAGGCCACAGAAAAATTCTCAGTGAATTCAGAAAGATTGAGATTGCACAAAGTAATTTCTCTGACCACAATGGAATGAAGCTGGAAATCATTAAGGGCCAGAGAAACAGATTAGGCACAAAGATATGGAAGTTAAACAACACACTCTTAGACAAACAGTGGGTCAAGGAGGAAATGTCAAAAGAAATCAGTAACTACCTTGAAATGAATGAAAATAACAACATAACATACCAAAATATATGGGATGCAGTGAAAGCTGTACTGAGATGGAAATTCATAGTCATAAATGCATATATCAAAAAAGAAGAAAGAGCTAAAATCAAAGACCTAACTGCACACCTGGGGGAATTGGAAAAACAACAACAAACTAACCCAGGAAAAAAACAGAAAAAAGGAAATAACAAAGATTAGAGCAGAACTAAATGAAATGGAGAATAACAAAGCACTAGAAAAAGTAAACAATACCAAAAGCTGGTTCTTTGAGAAGATCAATAAAATGGACAAACTATTAGTCATACTAAAAAAGAAAAACAGAGAGCAGATGCAAATACACGGAATAAGCAATGAGTAAAGGGATATCACCACTGACTCCACAAAATGAACAGCATCATAACAGGATACTTTGAAAAATTACAAGCAAACAAAAGGATAATTTAGATGAAATGGGCAAATTTTTAGAAACTCACAAGCAGCCTACATTGGCAAAAGAAGAAACTGATGAATTCAACAGTCCAATTACAAGTAAAGAGATAGATTCAGTCATAAAAAAACTCCCAACTAAGAAGAGCCCAGGACCAAATGGCTTCACAGGTGAATTCTACAAAACATTCCAGAAAGTATTAACACCAATCCTGCTTAAGCTCTTTCAAAAAATAGGAGAAGGAACATTGCCTAACTCATTCTATGATGCCAACATTACCCTAATGACAAAGCCAAACAAAGAAGCCACAAGAAAGAAAAATTATAGACCAATCTCTCTACTGATCCTAGATGCTAAAATCCTCAACAAAATACTTGCTAATTGCATTCAACAACATATCAAATGAGTTACACACCCTCACCCAGAGGGTTTCATCCCGGGTGTGCAAGGATTGTTCAACACAAGAAAATTAATAAATGTAATACACCACATAAACAGATTGAAAGAAAAAAAATCACATGATCATCTCTATAGATGCAGAAAAAGCATTTGACAAAATACTGCACTCTTTCCTGAAAAAACACTGCAAAAGATAGGAATAGAAGGAAACTTTCTGAACATGATAAAGGGTATATATGAAAAGCCCACAGCTAACATCATCTTCAATGGTGAAATCCTAAATGCTTTCCCTCTAAGATTGAGAACAAGACAAGGATGTCCACTATCAATGCTCCTACTGAACATTGTCTTAGAAGTAGTTGCTCAAGCACTTAAGCAAGAAAAAGATATAAAAGACATCCAAAATGGAAAGGAAGAAGTAAAAATTTCACGATTTTAAGATGGCATGATCCTATCCATAGAAAGCCCTGAGAAATCTACAAAAAAACTTCTAGAACTTATAAATGAATTCAGTAAAGTCACAGGCTATAAGATCAATTCGCAAAAATCAGTAGCATTTCTGTACACTAATAATGAGCAATCTGAGAAGGAAATCAAGAAAAACATACCATTTACAATAGTAACTAAAAGAATCAAATAGCTAGGAATAAATTTAATTAAAGATGTAAAGGAGTCATACACAAAAAATGCCACAACACTGATAAAGGAAACCAAAGAAGACTTAAATAAATGGAGGAATATTCCCTGTTCATGGATAAGAAAACTAAAGACAGTTAAGATGTCTATCCTACCCAAATTAGTCTACAGATTTAATGCCATCCCAATAAAAATCAACACTTTTTTTAATGAATTGCAAAGACTTACTACAAAATTTATTTGGAAGGATAAGAGGACCCGAATCACACGAGACATATTGAAAAGCAAAAATGCACTTGGAGGTATCACACTACCTGACTTTAAAACATACTACAAAGCTACAGTGGTCAAAACTGCATGTTATTGGCACAAGGACAGACAAACTGATCAATGCAACCGAATTGAGAGTTCTGATATAAATCCTCACATATACACTCATCTGATATTCAACAAGGCCACCAAGCCCACTCTGTTGGGAGACAATGGCCTCTTCAACAAGTGGTGCTAGGAGAACTGGATATCCAAATCCAAAAGAATGAGAGAGGAACACCATCTCACATCTTATACCAAAATCAACACAGGATGGATCAAAGATCTAAATATAAGAGCCAAGACCACAAAGACCTTGGAAGATAATGTAGGGAAGCATCTACAGGACCTTGAAATAGGAAATGGTTTCATGAACTTCACATCCAAAGGATGAGCAGCAAAAGAAAAAATGGATAAATGGGATCTCCTCAAAATTAAAAACTTTTCCACCTCAAAGGATGTTACCAAGAAAATAAAAGGGCAGCCTATCCAATGGAAGAAAATATTTGGCAACCATATATCTGATAGGAGCCTAATATCCTGCATATATAAAGAAATCCTACACCTTGGAAATAAAAAGACAAACAACCCATTTTAAAAATGGTCAAGTGACTTGAAAAGATAATTCTCCAAGAAAGAAATACAAATGGCTAAAAAGCACTTGAAAAAATGTTCAACATGGCTAGCTATTAGGGAAATGCAAATCAAAACTACATTGAGATACCATCTTACACCCATTAGAATGGAGGCTATTGAAAAAAACATCAGACTATAAGTGTTAGAGAGGATGTGGAGGAATTGGAATACTCATTCACTGCTGGTGTGATTGTGGAATGGTCAAGCTACTGTGGAGGACAGTTGGTGATTCCTCAAAAACTAACTATAGATCTTCCATATGATCCAGAGATTCCACTGCTGGTATATATCCAGAAGAATTGAAAGCAAAGACACAAAGAGATATATGCACAACATTGTTCATAGTGGCATTGTTCACTATTGCCAAAAGTTGGAATCAACCCAGGTGTCCATCAAAAGATGAATGGATAAATAAAAGGTGGTACATACATACAATGGAATATTACTCAGCTGTAAGAAGGAATAAAGTGCTCACATATGGGATAACATGGATGAATCTTGAAGACCTTATTTTGAGTGAAGCAAGCCATGCATTGAAGGATAAACAGAACATGACATCACTGATACGAATTATGGAAATTGAGTAGTCTCAGAGAGCTATTGTCTGAAACATAGGTTTACAACAGAAAGAGAAGAGAAACTTGTGAGCCATCACCCATATGGACATAATCTATGGTAAAGTGATAGAGTGTAGTTGCATATTGAAGGGATAGGACAGGTGGGTAGTGATATTATTGGGTTTGGTGGTGCAGGCTTGACAGGTGGGTAGTTTGGGAAGGGTTGTTTAGAATACCCAGGATACCGGAGAGAGAGATGTGAGAGGGAACAGGTGAACAATTGGGATTTCTGGGTATGAAGTTGAAAGTACAGAGGTGGGAATGCTTCTATGGCAATATGACAAGGAAGTGTCACTGGTTTAGGGTGTTGGTTGGGGGGACATTTGGGACAGGGCACAAATAGAGCAGGCTTCTAGGGAGTGTGTGAGTGTTCATCCTGTCATAATGTGTTGTATCAGTAGGTGGAGACCCACATAATGAGTGGGAAGGAGATGGACTCCCATCTTTGGGAGGACAGATTCGTTCCGAAATATACAGGTGGGTGTCTCTCAAGAGCAAGAGCAGTTCCTAATAGGGGACAACAAATGAGTGTGTCAAGATCTCTTGTTTGTGGAACTATGAATCTCGTCATCCAATGAGTCAAGCCAAGGGGTCATCATGGACACCAGGAGATGGGGAGGGAGGAACAGAATAGATCAAATATGGGGTATTTAGTGGTCAGTGGAAATGTTTCCATTACCTTACAGTGATGGACACAGGACATGGTAAATATCATCAAAATTTATAAAAGTGTACAGTCTAAAATGTAAAACATACTGTAAAACATTGACAATATTTAGTAGCTATATTTCACAATCGGTATATCAGTTATAACAGTGCTACCATCCACATACAAAAGGCTTTAATATGGGGTAAGGAAAGTGGGAGGAGGCTGGGTATATGAGAGTCTCTTGTGTCCTGTGTGTGGCTTTGTTGTGACCTAAAACTTCTTTGAAAACAAAATGAAAAATAGTGAGACACTGGGTAGTGGGAGGGGGAAGGTGCCACGGTACACACTGGATACAAGATTTTGCACTGATAAAAGGCAAAATGTCAAAAAAAATTTTTTTTTAATTTTTCATTGTTTGAATATCCCAACCTTTTAATTTAATTTAATTTTTTTTTTACTTTCCATGTATTTTATCTCTTTATTTAAACTTATCATTATTGTTTCATTTTCCTATTGTATTTGGCTATTGTATTGGCTTCATCTTTAAAGAAGCTTTGGATCATAGAAGGGTTACAACTGGGGTGGGAGAGGATCGTTGATGGGGGGTGTCAGGGATGGAGGGTGCATGGGAGGAAGTGCACCTGAACATACATAAAAAGTATATAAAATTGTTCTAATGTTCACGGGGCATGGTCACAGTGGCTGGAGAATCACTCAATAAATGGGAGAATACTGAATTCCCATCCTGGAGAGCTCTGCCACATTCTCCAAGGGAGCAGCAACCGTCCCACAAGTGCATGGGCAGTGTCTGGCAAAGGAAGATGATTCACTGATGGGCCCTTGTTATTGATGACTAGCCTTACAAATCTTTGTTTTTGAAATTGAAACTTAGCCTATTGTTATGGGGTGCCTAAGGGTTGCCTCCTGAGAGCCTCCTTGTTGCTCAAATGTGGCCTATCTCTAAGCTAAACTCAGCATATGAATGCATTACTTTCCTCCCAGCATGGGACATGATTCCCAGGGATGAGCCTCCCTGGCACTAACAAGTGCCAATTGACAATACGACTGGAAAAAGACCTTGAATAAAAGGGGGAAAAAGAAAATACAAAAGAGTTCATATGGCTAAGAGTCTTCAAAGTGAGTGGGGAGGTCATCCCAGAGTTAAGGTTTATGCACATCTCTGTAAGACCTCATTCCAAATTGGATTTCACTCTAAACAGAGGGTACCCTGAGGGCTCTGGAGACACCCAGGTTCTATGTCATGGTGGATAGCTCTGGAGTTTGGTGTCTTATCAGTGGGGCCTACTTTGGAATCTGTGCTTCTGAAAGTGACAGAGTTGGACTCAAATATGTCTTCCCTGCACATGGTTCATCATCCCTTCTATTCAAACCTATAGTGGTGCTGGAGTTTGTATGTGTACACCCAGAGACTGAAGTCTTTGGGCTGTCCATGGGCCAGCAGTGCCCAGAATCTTGATGGAGCTGCAACTCCTACTCTACAGCCCAATGGACTCACCCAGGAAACCTGGCCAGAAGATGATGATGGACAATGGCCATCCTAGGGAATGGAGAGAGTCTTCAGCTGCAGGCAGGATGATCCCATCCATCTTATCCATGGGATATAAGTCCCCTCTCAGTAGGAGGTGGAGTGCACATCACCACCCCAGAATCCTCAGGATTGGGGGAAGAGCTATAGAATAGAGTGGATTTACTGGTATTCTGTTATAGACATATTGTGATTCAAGCAGTGGAAGAAATGACAACATTAATGTGGGGCCAGTGGCCACTGGGTGCTCTGGGGGCAGAGAGAGCTAAAAGCAGTTGTAATACAGGGGCTTTTCCTGGACTTGGGTCTTATCCTGAGTGACATTGCAATGACAGATATAGGCTATTTTATATCATCATATAACATGCAGAACTATGGGGGAAAGAGTGTGGTCTACAATGCAAACTATGGTCCATGTTTAATGGCAAAGCCCCAGGATGTGTATATCCGCTGCAAGTGATGTGACACACTAATGAAACATGTTTATGTGGGAGGTTGTGGGAAGTATAGGAGTGGGGCATATGGGAATCTCTATAATTTTTGTGTAACATCTATGTAATCTAAGTATCTTTTAAAAATTTTTTTTTAATTTATTAAAAAAACATACTACAAAGCTACAGTGGTCAAAACTGCATGGTATTGGCACAAGGATAGACATACCGACAAATGGAACTCAACTGAGAGTTCTGATATAAATCCTGACATATACAGTCATCTGATATTCAACAAGGACACCAAGGACACCCAACTGGGAGAGAATCATCTCTTCAACAAATGGTGCTTAGAGAAATGGATATCCATATCCAAAAGAATGAGAGAGGAACACCATCTCACACCTTATACAAAAATCAACTCAAGATGGATCAAAGATCTAAATATAAGAGCCAAGACCATAAAGACTTTGGAAGATAATGTAGGGAAGCATCTTCTGGAGCTTGTAATAGGAAATGGTTTCATTAACATCAGACCCAAAGCACAAGCAGTGAAAGATAACATAGATAAATGGGATCTCTTCAAAATTAAAAACTTTCACACCTAAAAGGATGCTATCAAAAAAGTAAAATGGCAGGCTACTGAATGGGAGAAAATATTTGGCACCATATATCTGATCAGAGCCTAATATCCAACATATATAAAGAAATTCTACACCTCAAAAATAAAAAGACAAACAACCCATTTAAAAAATGAGAAAGTGACCTGAAAAGACACTTCTCCAAGGAAGAAATACAAATGGCTAAAAAGCACATGAAAAGATGCTCAACATCACTAGCTATTAAGGGAATGTAAATCAAAATTACAATTAGATACCATCTCACACCCATTAGAATGTCAGCTATTAAAAAAACAGCAGACTATAAGTGTTGGAGAGGATTTGGAGGAATGGGAACCCTCATCCTCTGCTGGTGGAAATGTAGAATGGTCCACCATTGTGGAGGACAGTTTGGTGGTTCCCCCAAAATTGACTGTATTAGTCAGCCAAAGGGAAGCTAATGCAAAATACGAGAAATGGGTTGGTCTTTATAAAGGGTATTTCTTTGGGGTAGAAGTCCACAGATACCAAGCCATAAAGCGTTAAGTTTCTTCTCTCACCAAAGTCCATTGCCACATGTTGGAGCAAGACAGCTGTTGTTGTTTGCCAGTGTTCAGGTTTCTTGGGTTCCTCTCTTCCCGGGGCTACATTTCTCTCTGGGCTTAGCTCCTCTGTTTCCTCCACAAGGTCAGCTGTAGACTATCAGGTTAATGGCTCACTTCTCTTCTCCAACATCCAAACTCCAACATCAAAACTGCTTCTCAAAAACTGCTGCAATCTGTTCTTTGTGATGCCTTTTATATTTTCTTCCCCATCCACCAGGGGGTGGGGCTCAATGCCCTACTGATGTGACCCAGTCAATGCCCTAAACATAACATAATCATGTCCAGATTAACAGATCAATTTACAAGCATGATCCAATTCTATTTTTTGGAATTAATTTGGAATTACATCAAAATGCCCAATGGCTACACTAACTATAGAACTTCCATATGATCCTGCAATTCCACTACTGGGTATAATTCATAGAAGAATTGAAAGCTAAGACAAGAGCAGATATATGCACACCAATGTTCACAGCAGCATTATTCACAATTGCCAAAAGTTGGAATCAACCCAGATACCCATCAACAGATGAATGGATAAACAAAATATGGTACATACATACAATGGAATATCACTCAGTTGTAAAAAGAAATAAAGTGCTAACACATGGAATTAAATGGATGAATCTTGGGGACATTATGTTGAGTGAAGCAAGCCAGGCATTGAAGGATAAACAGTACATGGCCTCATTGATATGAATTAAGGAAATGGAGCAGACTCAGCTACTGTGTGAAAGATAGGTTTACAAGAAATAGAAAGAGAGGAGAAAGTTTTAAGTTTACATCACCCATACAGATGTAATCTATGGTAAGATGAAATAATGTAGTTATATATTGAAGGGACAGGACAGGAGGGTAGTGATATTATTGGGTTAGGTGGTGCAGGGTTGACAAGTGGGGAGATTGGGAAGGGTTCATTAGAAGGTCTAGGGTACTGAGGGGAGAGTTGAGAGAGAGACCAGGTGAACACTGGGGATTTGCGAGTATGTGGTTGAAAGTACAAATTTGGGAATGCTCTTATGGCAAAATGACAAAGAAGGATTAATGGTTTAGGGTGTTGGATGGGGTGGCATTTTGGACAGGGAGCACTTGGAGCAGGCTTCTAGGGAGTGTGTGTGATCATTCTGTCATAATGTGTTGTAACAGTGGGTGGAGACCCACATAATGAGCAGGAAGGAGTTGATCTCCCATCCTGGGGAGGACTGATATGTTCTCAAACAGAGGGTCAGGAGTCTCTTGAGAGCATGGGTGGCTCCTAATAGGGGACAACAAACCAGTGTGTCAAGATCTCAGTCTTGTTGCATTTAACTATGAATCTTGTCATCCAATGAGTCAAGCGAGGGGGTCACCATGGGCCCTGGGGGGGGGAGGGATAGAAAAGATCAAATGGGGGGGTAGCCATTTGGCAATTTGATGTAATTATGAATTCCAAAAATATAATTGGATCATGCTTGTAAACTAATCTGTTAATCTGGGCATGATTAAGTTATGATTAGGGCATTGACTGGGCCACATCAGTAGGGTGTTGAGCCCCACCCCTTGGTGGGTGAGGAATTGAATATAAAAGGCAAGGCAAAGGACAAAGGGAGCAGTTTTTGAGAAGCAGTTTTGATGTTAGAGTTTGGATGTTGGAGAAGAGAAGCGAGCCGTTAGCCTGAGAGTCTATAGCTGACCTTGTGGAGGAACCACAGGAACTAAGCCCAGAGAGAAATGCAGCTCCGGGAAGAGAGGAACCCAAGAAGCCTGAACCCTGGCAAACATCAGTAGCTGTCTTGTTCCAACATGTGGCAATGGACTTTGGTGAGAGAAGAAACTTATGCTTTATGGCCTAGTAACTGTGGACTTCTACCCCAAATAAATACTCTTTATAAAGAACAACACATTTCTGGTATTTCACATTAGTGCCCCGTTGGCTAACTAATACAGGGGGTATTTAGTGGCTAATGAAAATGTTCTGTATGATCTCACAGTGATGGACACAGGACATGGTAAATATCATCAAAATTTATAAAAAGTGTACAGTCCAAAATGTAAGCCATAGTGTAAACCATTGACCATGTTTAGTAGCTATGTTTCACTATTTTTATATCAGTTATAACAGTGCTACCATCCACATATAAAAAGGTATCAATATGGGTGGGAGGAAATGGGGAGAATGTTGGGTATATGAGCGTCTCCTGCATTCTGTGTGTGACTTTTCTGTGAACTAAAATTTCTTTGAAAACAAAATGAAAAATAATGAGAAACTGGGGAATGAGTTGGGGAAGGTCCATGGTACAGAGAGGACACCAGATATTGTGGTGATGAAAGGCAAAATGTTCAAAAAAATTTTTTTAATATTTTAAATATTTTTCATTTTTAAAATATCTTTTAAATTTTTATGTATTTTAGCTCTTACTTAATAAACTTACCATTATTTCATTTTCCTATTAATTGTATTTGGCTATTATAATGGCTTCATCTTTGAATAAGTTCTGGATCACAGAACTGTTACAACTGGAGCAGGGGATGATCATTGATGTGGGGTGTCAGGGATGGGGGATGAATGGGAAGAAGTTCACCTGAGCACATATATAAAGTATGTAAAAATGTTCAAATGTTCAAGGCACGTTTTCCCAGTGGGTGGAGACTTACACAATAACCAAGAGAATACTGAATTCCCATCCTGGAGGAATCTGCCACATTCTCTAAGGGAGCAGCAACAGTTCCCCAAGTGCAGGGGCAGTGAACTGTGAAGCAGGATGATCCACTGAAGGGCCATTGATATTGATGACTAGGTTTATGAGCCTTTCCTCTAGAAATTTAAACTTAGCCTAGTCTTATGGGATGCCTAAGGGTTGCCTCCTGAGAGCCTCCTCGTTGCTCAAATGTGGCCACTCTCTAAGCCAAACTCAGCATATGAATGCATTGCCTTCTCCCCAGTGTGGGACATGAGTCTTGGGGAAAAGCTTCCCTGACACCTAGGGATTGCTACCAAGGACCAACTATCAATGCAACTGGAAAAAGACCTCAAATAAAAGGGGGAAAAGGTAAAGACAAATGAATTTACATGGTTAAAAGACTTCAAAATGAGTTGGAAGTTCATCCCAAAGATAATGCTTATGCACATCTCAGCAGGATCTCATAGACTGCCAAAGTGGATACTACACCAAATAGTGGGGCTCCTGAGGGCTCTGGAGACACCCAGGTCCTATGGTCAGTGTGGATAGCTCTAGAGTTTGGTGCCTTGCCAGTGGGGCAAACTTTGGAGTTTGTGCTCCTAAGAGTGACAGAATTGGACTCAATTATGCCTTCCCTGCACATGGCTCATCTGTCCCTTCTGTTTAGGTATATGTCTAGAGACTCAAGTCTTTGGGCTGTCTATGTGCCAGCTGGGCCTGGAACCTCATTGTAGTTGCAACACCTACAACTCATTGGACTCACCCAGGACAACTGGCAGGGAGATGATGATGGATAACAGCCATCCTAGAGAATGGAGAGAGTCTGCAGCTGCAGGCAGGGCAGTCCCATCCATCTTCCCCATGGGATATAAGTCCCCTCTCAATTGGAGTTGGACTGGATGTCACCATCCCAGAATCCTTGGGATTGGGGAAAGAACTATGGACTGGAGTGGACTTAATGGTATTCTACTATAGACATATTGTGATTGTAGCAATGGAAAAAATTACAACATTGATGTGGAGCCAGTGGCCACTGGAGGCTCTGGGAGCAGGGAGAGGAAGAAACAATTGTAATATGGGGCTTTTTTGGGGACTTGGGATTCATGCTAATGACGTTGCAATGACAGCTATAGGCCATTTTATATGATCACACAACATGCAGAACTGTCTTGGAGAGAGTGTAGACTACAATGTGAACTACGGTCCATGCTTAATGGCAAAGCTCCAGGGTGTGTTTATCAATTGAAATGAATGTGCCACACTAATGATGGATGTTTACATGGGAGGTTGTGGGAGGTATGGGGAGTGGGGCATATGGGAATCCCTATATTTTTTATGTAAATTTTGTGTAGCCCCCCCGTGTGGTTGCACGGTCAGGCTCTGCAAGCTGGTGCACTTTCAGGCCCCATCGAGCCACCCAGCAAGATGATGATATAACAGGAGTGACAAAAGAGAGAGCCAAGGCAAGACATGCCAGAAAAACAGGAACTAAGGTGGCGCAGATGGTAGGACACCTCTTTCCCACATCATAGTTTTCCAGGATCGAATCACAGTGAAGACAGGAGGATAAGTATGAGAAGAAAGGGAAGGAAACAAAATTACCCAGTGAATGAACACAAAATCAGCAAAAACAGGGGAGGAGGGTGGTAAAAATGGATAAAAGTAAATAAATAAATAAATCTTTTTTTAAAAAAAGTTATAGGCTGGCAGAATATATATAAAAAAACATGAGCACTCCACATGCTGCTTACAAGAGACCCACCTTAAATCCAGGAGTACAAACCGACTGAAAGTGAAAGGTTGGAAAAAAGTACTCAATGCAAATAGTAACCAAAACACAGCAGGAGTAGCTATACTATTACCAGAAAAAGAAAAAAAAAACAGACTTTAAATACCAAAAATTATAAGAGATAGAGGCCACTAAATATTAATAAAAGGGATAATCCACCAGGAAGATAATAAAAGACATAAATATCTATGCACCTAACCAAGGTGCCCCAAAATACGTGAGACAAACTCTGGCCAAACTGAAAGGTGAAATAGAGATTTCTACAATAATCATTGGAGACTTCAACACACTACTCACATCATTAAATAGAACAACTAGGAAAAAAATCAATAAGGAAATACAGAACTTAAACAATATGATACATGACTTAGGCCTAAAAGACATATACAGAATGCTGCATCCAAATTCACCAGGTTATACATTCTTCTCACATGCCCATGGATCCTTTTCCAGGACAGACCACATGCTAGGTCACAATGCAGCTCTCAAAAAACATAAAAAGATTGAAATTATAAAAAGCATCTTCTCAGATCATAAGGGAATGAAACTGGAAATCAATAACAAACAGGAAAAAGGTAAATTTGCAAATGTGTGGAGGCTAAACAACTCACTTCTAAATAATCAGTGGGTCAAAGAAGAAATTGCAAATGAAATTAGTAAATATATTGAGACAAATGAAAACAAGAACACAACTTAGTCACTATTGGTAGGAATGCAGAATGGTACAGCCACTGGGGAGGACTGTTTGGCAGTTCCAAAAGAATATAGATTTGCCACATGATCCTGTAATACCAATATTGGGTATATACCCAGAAGAACTAAGATCAGTGAAACGAATGGACATCTGCACACCTACGTTCATAGTGACATTATTCACAATTACCAAAAGCTAGAAACAACCCAGTTGTCTATCAGCTGATGAATGGGTAAATAAACTGTGCTGTATTCCATCAGAATATTATGCAGCTATAAGAAGAAATCAAGTAATAAAGCATATGACAACACAGATGAACCTGGAGGACAGTATGTTGAGTAAAGCAAGCCAGACACAAAAGGACAAATACAGAAAGATTGCACTACTATGAAGTAAATGTGTAACATAGTATATGATTCCATTTATATAAAATGTAAACATAAATCAATATATACAGGAAAGAAAAAAATATTTGTGCAAAAATAGCCAGAAATGGAGCTATGGACAGCAGGGGAAGCATAGAGAGATTGAGAGCTGACGGATTTTCTTATTTGTTTTCTTATTATTGAAATAATGAAAATGCTCTGATGATGACTGAGGTGATGAATGCACAACTATGTGATTGTGCTGAATACCACTGGTTGTGCACTTTGGATGAATTGTATGCTTTGTTGTGGAGGAAGAAGGACCATAGGGGTGAGGTACCGTGGGGGTGAGGGATGGTGGAGTGGAGGGACTGTGGGGGGCGACTGTGGGGGGAGGGAGGGACACTGGTGGTGGTGAGGTAAGGGTCATGGGGGTTAAGTACCGTGGGGGGGGTAAGGAATTTGGGGAAGAGCGGGTCACCCTGTAGCATGGGCCTGGGTCTCATTCTGACACAGGGCCCTGTGCCTCCGTACAGTCTTCTGGGCTGGGATCCCCGGCAGGACCCCGTACACCCCTCCCACCCATGAGCCGCCTGCAGAAGCAGCCCCCCCAGCCTGGCGTGGCCAGGTCCCCAACTGGCCTGGAAGGTGCACAGGACTGGCGGTGGTGCCTTGAACAACTTTCTGGGACCTCCACGTGCACCCAGCGCATGGCGATCCAGTGGGAACTTTGCAGGGGGTGTGGGATGGGTGCTACCGAAATGCAGGAGGGCGAAGTTGCTCGCCCCACTTTTCTGTGCTTATGGAGGTTCCCGCAGGCCCACACCAACAGAGCCTGAAGGCTACCACGCACTGCCCTGACTTCCCAGATGCCAAATAGCAAACGCAAATGCAAACTCACCACTACTGCTGGGCCTCAAGCAGGCAGCCCACACCTCAGGCCAGATACTCCCTCCCTCCCTGCACTCCTGGATCCCGCACAGTTTCACAGCTAGAACACCCGTGCAGCAGGCCAGCATGGCCCGGGTACCAAAACGTGCCTTGAACTGGGCGGGACTTGAAGGAACGGGAGTGCCGTGAGCTCAGTGGGCCAATGAGATCTGACCCGGGTTCCCTGACTCCGCCCCCAAGAGGGCATGGCCCACCCCATGACAGACAGCACCCTGCAGCCAATCAACATGGGGTCGAGCTGGTCCCCGAGATCCATCAGCAGGTGGGGTGGGCTGGAGGGTGTGGGGTGGGGTGATTGACAGGACGCCAGCCAACAGAAATGTGGAGTGGTAACAGGGCGGGAACACCATGAAAGACTAGACCTGGGGACACCGTCAATCCGAGGCCAGGTTGCTAGCCCCTGGGAAGGCAGCTCGCTGGTGAGGCTGTCGGGCTGCTGGTGCCAGGCAGGGGATGGCGTTCCCCCTGCAGTGGGGGTGTGCTCACCAATAATGCACCAGAAGCAGCCTGGGCCAGGCTGCCATGGGTAGCTGGCACCGGCTGCGTGTGCGTGCTGCTGGAAGCTTGGTCTGAGGGGAATCTGGGTGAGTCATGCCTGATCCTGTCCCTGAACGGGTCCATCGCCCCTGTGCCCCTTCCTCGCCAGAGCTGGGGGCTTGGCTTTCCTGAGGAGAGCCCCTGGCACACGTTCTGAGGAGAATTTTTTTCCCTCAAATTGATCTTATTGATACATATTAATAAATTATACAATACATCCAAAGAATACAATCAATGGTATTTGGGATTTGGTTTTGTTTTGGATTGGTTTGGGGTTGGTTTTTTTTTTTTTAAGATACTTTGTTTATATCATGGTATTGTGAATTTATACAAACTCCATTGGTAGTTTAAAACTGTACTGTTAACACATTACTACACTATTACAAAATGTCCTTTTCTGTAAATACATTGAAATTTTTCTTGGACATTTATTATGCCTATTTTTAGCACTATTTCAAATGCTAACAACCAGATATTTCTTCACAGTTATTTCAATATTTCTAAACTCCAAATATAAAAAGTCAGTTTTCTTAATTCTCTGAAATTTCTTACTTGAATTCATAGGAATTCTGTACAAATACTGACCCATCTCACCTCATCTAACTTTCAAAATAGTTAAAACCAAAACAAACCAGCTATATATAATGTTAATCTTTCAATTATAAAACTATCAAAAGTGCATGAATGAGCTGATCTATCAAATTATAGAAGAGAAAGTTGAAGTAGCTGCTTTTCATTTTTAAAAATCAAAACCATTCTCTTTTCACCTCAGGTTATAAGAAAATGGAAAATCTGCCTTAAGTCATGCAGAGTAAGTCAACATTTTTCTACCTCCTCTAAGAAACTCAAATGTTTCTTAAGATAATAAATACTCATAACACTCAAACTACTTTTTGTGGACAGTTATTTATGTCTTTGAGAGTAGAATGTATGGTTCTATTTAGCCAAGATGTAGTATAATGCTGAATTATGTATAAAATATTATCTTGGGTATTTGTCCATGTTCTATTGAGGTGCTATTATTATTGCCAGGGGAACTAAAGAAGGAAAAAACAGTTCTTGCTATCAGTAGGTGTTTTATGCACTACTTTCTGCAATCCTTTTGTGCCATAGTGAGAATCTGGACCTTTAAGGGTAGTGCAGGGTGTGTAGCACATGTTGGGCAGGATCTCTATAGGTTCTTTGAACATGACCCTGAAAGTCTAGAGATCCCATCATGACTAAATCCAGTATTATTTTGTCACAAAGTTTTGTTTTTGTTTTTTTTCATATTCAATGATCTGTATATTCACTTGATAATCTGTGGGAACATGAATAGATCCATAAAAGCCAAATCTGACAATAGAAATTCTTCAGTTGACCATGAAACTGATTTGTTCACATGTTCCACTATAACCCTAACAGGTCTCTTCTTCCTGGAATCTATTGGGGTTAGGATTGACAGTAAAATGAAGAAAGAGATTTACCACTTCATGATGTGACAAAATTCCAAATTGAGCAGGACCTGCTGCAAACTCCTCAATTGTCATCAGTGGGAACTGAATTAAGGAAAGTGCTTTTCCTAGTACTTTCTATTTATTTCCAAATGTCACCGGCAATTGTTGTCTCTGACATTCTGCTTCTGCCCAGAGCACAACAGCTCCAAAAGGCCAACCTTCTCAAATACTAAGTGTATCTCTTTCCAGAGCTCCATAAAGTATGTCTATATCAATATCAGTAACACTGCTGCACTTATTGTATCCATTGTGCTTTTGTCTGTCATGTCCACACAAAGACTAGGAAACTGAGGTTCATCAAATAATTGAGCCTGAGTAAGAAACATAAAGGCATTATCAGCCCTAAGATGTTTGGTAAGAAATTCCACACAATGTGCTTCCAAGGCTGGGACTGCATATTTCTTAGCAGGATAAAGAGTGGTCATAACTGTCTCTGGGACAATCTGAACTTCATCTGAATATAGAAATCCAAAGTTTGTTGCCACATGTTGCCACAAGATGGTGGGTGATATCTGCGAGGGTTCAGCTTTCCTCCTTCCCAGCTTCTTCTGATCTCAGCTGTAGGCTGGCATAAGGCTCATCTCTCTCCCTGGGGCTTGTTTCTTTCAGGCTCAATTGCTCTATTCTCTTCAGCTGCAAGCTATCAGGAAAACAGATTGGCTCTCTCCCCAGGGCTCCAGCATCAAAAACTTAACTGTGTTCTCCCTGGTATTTGGTATATCACATATTTGTGCATTGTCATTATTTCAACAACAATAATAAACAAGAAAGAGAAAAACAAGAAACTTTTCATGCCTCAATCTGTTTCTCCTACTGGACAGAACTGCTATTTCTGGCCATTCTAGCACAATTATTTATTTATTAAGTAGTTTTATTCAGATATAGTCACATACCATATGATCTACCTAAAGTGTATAATCAATGGCTTTAAGTATAATTGCAATGTGGTGCATTCATCATAACAAAAACATCGAGAATTATTTCATTATTTCATTACTCCTGTTCAAGAGCACCAGCTGAAGTTTTAGTCTGCTAAAACCAGAAAACATGAGGAACCCAGTAGAGACGTCCTGCTGAGCACCTTCTTACAAAACTGTTAGCAGGACACTGCTGTCAGGTTGTTGCTCACTCTGGACACTGGGAGCTCCTGGCAGCATAGGAAGACCCCTGCCAGCCACCAATCACAGCAGGCTGGGTGTGCTCTGGGCCATGCCATCTCCTGCTGCCACCTCATGAACCCTCAGAGAAAGAACATATAAAACCTGCTGCCTGCAACAGCAGACTGCTGGATGGAGTTGTACCACTCCCTGCAGGGAGGGAAGGCTCAAAGGGGCTGAAATTTGGGTGGGGAACCCAATGCTTGCACAACAGCCCCCAGAATCAGCAGCCAACAGGGTGCAGCAGCCAGGTAAAGGTGTTGCCTTGTTGCCTGATATCCCCACATGAATCTTGGCCACAGGGCAATGGCCAGTAGGGAGCCAGCCAAAATAGGTGTCAGAAGGCCCTGGGCAGAGCCTGGCTATCATGGGACCAGAGGCCGGAAAGAGGGTAGCCTTCATCTCTGCCCTCCAGGTGTGGATTCTGTGCTCCAGAAAGTGCCATGAGAGGAGGTCAGAGCAGGGACAGTACGCACTGTTGCTCAGGAGTGGGCCATCACTGCAGTGGGCACCTAGCAGAGGAGCAGTACTGAGGGCTCGTCCTTTGGCCCACAGCTGCCCCCATCCCAGAAGCACTTCCTGGTGGGTATGGCTCAAACTTGCAGGAGAGGAGTCAGCAGGCAGCATACACTAGAAGAGATGGTACTGGAACCCCAGCTGCAGCATCAGCCAAGGCCAAAGCACCAAAAGCGGGTCTTCAACTAAGACCACAAATGTCCTCTTTCTGCAATAATGGCAGCCCCCAGCATTCCCCAGGGATGTGAAAGCACAAGAAACAGTCCAGAGAGAAGACTGCGAATGCATATGGGGAAACACTTCTCAGGAGGGGAAGCTCCAGCACCTCATGGTGGGAGAGTCAGAGCATAAGGTGGTGCCTGTAGATCCTGTGCAGGCCTGTGGAACCAGTGGAGCCCATAGACCTCGATGAGCCCCATTGAGCCTGTGGGGCCTATGGAGCCCAAAGAGCCTGTGCAGGCCTATGGAGACAATGGAGTCCATGGAGCACATTGAGAGCTATGGACACTGTGGAGCCCATGAGAGGCCTGTGGAGCATGTGGAGCCCATGGAGCCCAGGGAGATTGTGCAGGTCCATGGAGCCTGTGGAGCCTGTGAAGCATTTCAATGCCTGTGGAGCCCAAGGAGCCAGTGTAGCCTGTGGAGACTGTGGGGTACATAGAAGCCTGTGGATCATGTGTAAGCCTGTGGATCCCATGGAGCTCATGGCACCTGTGTAGGTCTGTGGAGCCTGTGGAGCCTGTGGTGCTTGTGGAGCCCATGGAGACTGTACAGGCCCATTGAGCCCAGGGAGGCATGTGGACCACATGGAACCCATGGAGGACTGTGGAGTGTGTGGACCTTTGGATCCCATGGAACCTTTGGAGCCTGTGGAGACCTTGGAGGCCTTTGAGCATGTTCAGGGTCATGGAGCCTTTGGAGTCCATGAAGCCTGTAAAGTCCTGAGAAGCATGTTGTGTCTGTGCAGACTGTAGAGACCGTGGAGCCCTTGGAGACCAGTGGTGCCTGTGGAGCCTGTGGAACATGTGGAGGCTTTGTACCCATTGGAGACTGTGGAGCCCATGGAGGCCTGTGGAGCCCGAGGAACCCATGGAGGCCTGTGGAGCTTGTGGAGCTCCTGGAGCCCATAGTGCCCATAGAGCCTGTGGACTCTGGGCAGGCTTGAGGAGTATGTGGAGGCTGTGGAAAGTGAGCGTATGGAGGCCTGTGGAGCCTGTGAAGCACACGGAGCTCGTGGAGGCCATGGAAGCCTGTGGAGCTTTTGCAGGCCTGTGGTTCACCTGGAGACCTTGGAACCTGTGCAGGCCTGTGGAGCCATTGGAGCCATTGAGATTGTGGAGCCCATGGAGACTGTGGAGCCTGAGGAGCCTATTAAGCCTGTGGAGTTTCTGGAGCTGGCTGAGGTCTGTAGAGCCTGTGCAGGCCCGTTGAGCCTGTGGAGCCTGTATAGTCTGTGGAGCCCATGGAGACTGTGAAGTATGTGGAGACCATGGAATATGTGGAGCTTCTGGAGCTCGTGGAGGCTTGCAGATGCTGCTGAAGCCCATGGAGCCTGTGGAACACATAAAGACCCTGGAACCTGTGGAGCTTGTGCAGGCCAATGGAGTCCCTGGAGCCCATGGATTCTGTGGAGGTGAGTGGAGCATGCAGAATCCATGGGGTCTGAGAAGCCAGTTGAAGCCTGTGGAACCCATGGAACCCATGGAAACCAAGCAGTCCATGGAGCCTCTGGAGTTCATGGAGCCTCAAGAGCCCCTAGAGACTGTGGAGCCTGTGGAGGCCATGGAGCTCATGGATGCCTGTGAATCCCATGGAGTCAGTGGAGAGTGGAGCATGTGGAGGCCTTTGGGGCCTGTGGAGCCTTTGGAGGCCCATGGAGCCTGTGGAGCTTGTGGAGCCTGTGGATCATGTAGAGATCTGTGGAACCTGTGGAGCTCATGAATACTGTGGAGCCTGTGGAGCTTATGGATCTCATGGAGCCCTGTGGAGACTGTGGTGCTCGTGGAGCCAGTGGTGCCCAAGGAGGCTGTGGAGGCCATGGGGCCTGGGATGCCATGGAGGCCACTGAAGCATCTGAAGCCCATGGGGGTTATGAGGCCAGTTGAAGCCTGTGGAGCACATGGAATCCATGGAGCCTGTGCAGCCCATGGAGTCTGTGGAAGCCATGGAGCCCCAGGAGGCCACGGAGACTGTGGAGCCCATGGAGCCCATGGAAGCCTATGGAGCCAGCAGAGCCCGTGGAGCCAGGGAGTCCTGTGAAGCCTATGCAGGCCCCATGGAGCCCATGGAGCCTGTGGAGCCTGTGGAGCCCATAGACACCACTGAGGCTGTGCAGGCCCATGGAACTGGTTGAGCCCTAGGAGCCATGGAGAACTGTTGAGCCTCTGGAGCCCATGGAGGTCTGGGGAGCCTGTGGAGGCCATAGATCCCGTTGAAGCCCATAGAGCCTGTGGAGTGTGTGGAGAGTCTGGAGCATGTGGAGTCCTGTGGAGACACTGGAGCTCAATGAAACCCGTGGAGTCTGTGGAGCCTTTGAAGGTCTGGGGATCCCTTGGAGCCCGAGTAGCCTGTGGAGACTGTGGAGACTGTGGAACCCATGGAGGCCTGTGGAAACTGTGCAGGCCCAAGGAGTCCATGGATTCCATAAAGCCCATGAAGGACGTTGAACCCATGAAGCCCAGAGAGTCCAAGGAGCCTGTGGAGCATGTGGAGTGTATGAAGCCCATGCAGGCTGTGGAGCCTTTGCAGGCCCATGGCACCAGTGGAGACTGTGGAGCCCAGGGAGGCCGGTGGAGCCCATGCAGTCCATGGAGAATATGGCGCCTGTGAAACCTGTGGAGCCTGAAGAGCCTGTGGAATCTGTGGAGTTTCTGGAGCTGGCGAGGTCTGTGGAGTCTGTGCAGGCCTGTGGAGCCTGTGGAGCCTGTGAAGTCTGTTGAGCAGGTGAAACCTGTGAAGCCCATGTAGACTGTGGAGCTTCTGGAGCCTGTGGAGGCTGCAGGATCCTGTTGAGGCCCATGGAAACTGTTGAGACCGTGGAGCCCCAGGGCCCTGTGGAGCCTGTGCAATCCCATGGAGCCCATGGATTCCGTGAAGGCCAGTGAAGCATGTGAAGCCCATGGGGTCTGAGGAGCTAGTTGAAGCTTGTGGAGCCCATGGAAGTTGTGGAACCAATGAGTCTGTTGAGCCTATGGAGGCATGGAGCTCCAAGAGCCTGCAGAGAATCTGGTGCCCATGGAGGCTGTGGGACTGTGGACACATGTGGAGCCCATGGAGCCTGAGAAGCCTGTGGATTGGGGAGGCCTTTGGAGCCTTTGCAGGCCCATGGAGACTGTGGAACTGTGGAGCTTATGGAGTTACTAGAGGCAATGGAGCCATTGTAGGCCAGTGCGGTTGGTGGAACCCATGGAGACTTGGATCCCTGTAGAGTCTGTACAGTCCTGTGGATCCCTTGGAGCCTGTGGAGTCCATGGAGCCTGTGAAGCCAGTAGAGCCAGTGGTGGCCATTGAGTCCCAGGAGCCCACAGAGCCTTTGGAGCCCTTGGATCCTGTGGATCATGTGGACCCTGTGGAGCCTGTGGAGGCTGTGGAGTCTGTGGAGCTTGTAGAGCCTGTGGAAGCCTGGGAAGCTTCTGCAGGCCTGTGGAGTGTGTGGAGCCTTTGGAGCTTGTGGAGCCAGTAGAGTCCTGTGGAAACTCTGAAGGCCAGTGGAGCCTCTGCTGCCCATGAGGCTTTGGATTCTGTGGAGCCTATGGAGGCCTGTGGGGCCTATACAGGCCTGAGTACCCTGCGGAGCCCATGGTGTCTCTGCAGGCCTGTTGAGCCTTTGGAGACATTGGAGGCCAGTGAAGCCTATGAAGGCCTGTAGACCCTATTGCACCCATGTATCAGACGTTTTGGGGATTATGCGATACTGACTCAGAAATGACATTAATTCCAAGAGGCAAAAAAAAAATGTCATTTTGATATAATCACCAGAGTAGGGGCTTATAGAGGTCAGATGATTGATGGGTTTTTAGCTCAGGTCTGTGTCACAGTGGGTTCAGTGGGACCCTGGGCCATTTCTGTGGTTATTTTCCCAGTTCAACAATGTTTCATTGGAATAGACATACTCACCAATGGAAAGAATCACCACATTGGTTTCCTGAATTGTGGAGTGAGGGCTATTAAGGTAGGAAAGGCCAAGTGGAAGCCACCACAACTGCCCCTATCTAGCAAAATAGTAAATCAAAAGCAATATTTGATTCCAGGAGTGAATGCAGAGATCATTTCCATCATTCAGGATTTGAAGGATGCAGGGGAAGGGGGTGATTCCCACCACATCCCCATTCAGCTCTTCATCTTGGCCTGTGTAGAAAGCAGATGGACCTTGGAGGACAACAGTGGATTATTGTAAACATACCCAGGTGGTGACTCCAATTGCAGCTACTGAACCAGATGTGGTATTATTGCTATAGCTAATTAACACATCCCCTAGTACCTGGTATGCAGCTATTGATCTGGCAAATGCTTTCTCAATTGCCATTAGTAAGGGCCACCAGAAATAGGTTGCATTCAGCTGGCAAGGCCAGCAACATCCCTTAACTCAGCAGTATATCAAATCCACGGCCTTATGTCAAAATATTCTATGCTGGAATCTTGATCATCTCTCTCCACAAGACATGATACTGGCTCATTATATGTATGTTATGACGATGATTGCTCCTAGAAAGCAAGAAGTAGCAATTTCTCTAGATTTATTGGTAAGGCAAAGAAGAGTTTTCCTGGGATGCAGAAGATGCCCTAGGGCATCTCTTAATATTATCATGCCCTGTGATTAAAGTCATGGAAAATTGCAACAACTCAATCCAGGCATGACAAACAATGGCCAAGAATCTTCAGAAATGAAGATTTGCGTCACCCTACCAAGCAAAGAAACACAGCCATCTGGATCCTTGCTGAGGGTAAAGAAAACATGGAATGGGTAGTGCAAGAAGGTAGCGATAAATATGAACTTTGAACATATGACCAGTAAGAGAAATGAGAACCATAATGATCATGGTTATTTATTCCTTTTTTTGCTATAAGTATAGTTGGATATGTACATAAAACAAATACTTTTGTTTTCTCCCCTATCCTTTTCCTTTATTATATGATATAAGTTGGTTTAGGTTCATGTCATAGTATTTAAGAATGTCAAGAGAATGAATGTTACCCAAGAAGTTACACCTTAATTTGGACTAATTTAATGTGGTTCCAGTTGCAAGTAGGACACTTGAGTATTGTTAGGTGGGAAAAGCTATATATATATATAATTGTCTTTATTTAGAGGTTAAGTATGGTTTAAGGAGATGTGTATGGCTTCCAAGTTGACAAGGAGTGGACTCTGATGATTAGGTTAATATGTCATCTCAGCCACGAAATGGTGTCCAGGTGTTTGGTCACACAAACACTGGGCTATTTGCAATACAAGGGCATTTCATGGACTTTAATCATCAGTGAGTTGATTGCATATATGGCTGATTACATCACAATCAACTGAGGAGATCATCCAATTAGTTGAAGGCCTTAAAGGACAAGTGATTTCAGCATTCAGAGGGAGAATTTGCACCTCTACTTGAGACAGCCAGGCATGCAGCCTCCTGGAGAACTCATTGAGGACCTTCATTGGAGTCCCTACCTTGCAACCTGCCCTACAGAATTTGGACTTGTGCATCCTCACATTCATATTAGGCAATTTTGTAAAATCTCATACTATTTACAAATATTTCCTGTTGATTCTATTTCCCTATAGAACCTACACCTACATTCATACATGGAGGTTATTTTTTATGCATGTCACTTGACAAAAATAAATAGCTAAGTTGCAGTATGCTGCATTTGAGGCTGTGTTCCTGAAATGATATGATGAAAAGGGGTTTCCAGAAACAATGGCATCTAAATTGGTCAAAGTACAGTTCAGAACACTGAGCCTGAGGTGGTTTGACCTACCCTAGTCACACAGGAGTGATGTGTCAAGGACAGGACCAGAGCAGATATTACTTGGGCAATTTTGGAGGTCAGCGGTGAGGACACACATAGAGTATTACATTCGGGTCCCCAATGCATACTGATAACACTAATAGAACCGTAAAGATAACAGAAAACAGCTCTCTGCTCTTAGTATAGTATTCAAAAATAAACTTTCTGCTACAAGCCTGAATCTGTTTTTTGTAAGACTGAATCCCATCGGGTAGGGTCAAAACCTCAGGGTTTCAGGGCAGGAGAGGATGGAGTTGTGCTGGGCTCTCTCACTACTGACTTCTAGGACCTCAGCCCCAGTCCCAGGATTTAGTGACACAGGACTCAGGAGGGCAGCTCCTAGGTAATTTTTCCTTTTTTAAATATACTTTTTTATTTTTATTTTTTAAAGAAACTTAGGTTACATAAATGTTACACATACAAAAATAGGGGATTCCCATGTGCCCCGCTACCTAAACATCCACATCTTCCCACATCAACAACATCCTTCATTAGTGCAATAAATTTGCCACAATTGATGAACATATCTTGGGGCATTGCTGTAAGTGAGGATTATAGTTTACATTGTAATTTACACTCTCTCCCACACATTTTTGCAAGTTATTACAAGATATACAGTGGTTTTTGTCTCTGTCATTGCAATGTCATTCAGGATAATTCCCAAGTCCCAAGAATGCTCCCAAATTACACCTATTTTTCCCACTCACTCCCCTCAGAACCTCCAGTGGCCTCTGCCTCCACATTTATGATAAAAATTATTCCATTGCTAGGATAGCAGGTCTACAGTAGAACAACTGTAAGTCTACTCTAATCCATCATCCATTCCCCATCCTGAGGATTCTGTGATGGTGATGTCCACTCCAACTTTAATTGAGAGGGGACTTATATCCCATGGGTCAGATGGGTAAGACTTTCTTGCTTGCAGTTGCAGACTCTCTCTGTTCCTTGAGATGGTTGTTGTCAGTCATCATCTCCTTGCTAGCTGTCCTGTGTGAGTCCAATGAACTGGAGAGTAGGTGTTGCAAGTCTCTTGAGATTCAGGGCCCAACTTATACATGGGGTACGCAAAGATTTAAGACTCTTGGACATACGTCTATCAACTCTAGTACTAACTATAGGTTCAAATAAAGGGGTATAGCCATGTGTAGGGAAACCACAACTAAGTCCAACTCTATCACACTGTGGAGTATAAATTCCAAAGTACAGGCCACTGGCAGGGTGCAAACTCCTGAGCTGTCTACCCTACCTATAGTGTCTGGATGTCTCCAGAGCCCTCAGGACCCCTACTATTTGAGGTAGTATGGTAGTATTTACTTTGACAGTCAATGAGGTCCTTTTGAGATGTGCATAAGTGTAACCTCTGAAATGACCTCCTAACTCACTTTGAATTCTCTTAGTCATATAAACTCATTTGTCTTTATGTTTTTCCCCTTTTGGTCAGGGTTTTTTCCAGTTGCATTGCTAGTTGGTGCTTGGTAGTAATCCTTCAGTGCCAGGGAAACTCATCCCCAGGAGTCATGTCCCATGCTGGGGGGAAGCTAATGTATTTATATGCTGAGTTTTGGCTTAGAGAGAGACCACCTTTGAGCAAAAAGGAGACTCTTAGGAGGTAACACTTAGCACCCTATAATACTATGCAAGTTTCGATTTCAAAAGTAGTTTCATAAGTAAAATCATCACAATCAAGGGCCTGTCAATGGTCCATCCTCTTTCAGTAGTCACTGCCCCTGTACTCAGGGTCTTCTTGCTGTCCCAATAGAGAATGTGGCAGAGCTCTCCAGGGTGGGAATATGGTATTTCTTTGGTTATTGTGTGGATCTCCATGTACTCTGACAATGCCCCATGAATCCTTGAACACATTCATATGCCATATAGGTATGCCCCAGGTGAACCTCCTCCCATGCATCCCCCATTTCTGATGTCCTGAACCCATGATCCTTTCCTGCCACAGTTGTAACCTTTCTGTGATCCAAAACATCTTCAAAATTGAAGCCAACAAAATAACTGAATACAATTAATAGGAAAATGTTATGATGGTTTTAAAAATAACAAAAAAATATATATTTTTTTGATTTTGAAATAAAAAATATAAAATTAAAAACATTTTTAATATTATGTCTTTCATCACTGTAAGTACTGTTGTCTTGTATGTACAGTGTACATTTGCTTCCATTTATTTGCCCAGTGTCTTATTGTTTTTTTCATTTTGTTTTCAAAGAAGCTTTAGGTTACAAAAAAAGTTGCATACAGCATATAGATGATTCCCATATACCCTTTCCCCTATTAATAACATTTTACATGTGGATTGTACATTTGTTACAATTGATGTACAAATACTGAAACATTGCTCCTAACCATGGTCAGTGATTTGCATTGTGATTTTACATTTTGGGCCATACACTTTTATAGACTTTGATGAAGTTTGACATGGTGTGTATCCATCCTTGCAGGACCAGGTAGAATAATTCCATTGCTCCAAAAAATGTCCCATGTTCCATCTATTCTATTCCTCCCTCCCACTCCCCTCGGGATCCACAGTAACCACCAAGATTAACTCACTGAAGAACCAGATTCATAGTTACTTGCAATGGCATTGAGGACTTAACATACTTAACATAGGCTCTGCCTATGCTCTCAAGAGGGTCATATTTTAAAAATTCACCACTTTAAAAAAAAAAAGGTATGGGGGATTCAACCCAGGACCTCATATATGGGACACAGGTGTTCAGCCACTTGAGCTACATCCACTCCCTTACAACTTTGATTTTTAAATAGCTAATGTTTCCTATGATAATGTCTTGCAATTGTGTATCACTTTTGAGAGTAAAGTGCAGGTCTTGAGCACATAATTTTACTTATTCTTTTCCTCATTCCCATGGTACAGGAGCCAACAACTCCTATTTCTAGACAAGGAGATGAAGGCATAGAAAATTTGTTGTTTGAGTTTTACATAATTCCAAAATGGATTTAAGGTGGATTTTAAGGACCATAAAGTACAAACAGATGGCATAAATGAAAAGAAAACTAAAAGATTAGTGAAATGTGAGGAAGAACTTGCAGGTTCTAGTCAAATGACAGGTTGATTACTACAATTGACCATGACCTTGAAAACAATAAGCACAATGCAGCAGTGTGCATGTGCTCTTGTGGGTGTAAGCTTCTTAAAAGTGTCCATGAAGCTGGCAAGACAGTAAGGGCTCTTCAGGCCAAGGAATAAAATGAGTAGACATTTAGCTGACCTTTGCTCTGAAGACATGGCAAACTTGGGCTTGGGTGTTGTTAGGTGCAGAGCAGGTGGAAAGTGAAGACCAAGCTCAGAGTACAGACAAAACAGTAGGCCAATAAGTGACCTTATCCCCATGTATTTGGAACCCCAAGTGGCCATGCCCTCATTAGAGTGGTAAACTAGGAGAATGGCCTCCAGAGCACTCTGGAATCCTCAAATTTCTCAAATCTTGGAGCTGAAAGGAAGAGAGAAAAATACTGTGGAGTGTTTGGGAAACACAGGCTAAGGGGGTGCTCCCAAAATGCTCAATCTGAGAATTTAATCTGGAATGATTCTGGACTGGTATGTCAGGTGCCCAGCAGAATTCCCCTCTGAGGATATGATGTTCAAACCAGTCCTCCAAGGATTTTTGCAAATAAAAGAAAAATGAAGCCCTCCCAGTAAAGTAGGAGTACACATGAAAATAATCTCTGTGAAAATGAACAGAAACTAATGCAGAAATGGTCAAAGAGTTGAGATATTGGATTTGCCAACCGAAATATAAACTAACTCTTTTTTTTAAAATAAATCAAAAACAAAGTTGAAAATACCTTAAAGAAACAGAAAAGTGTAAGTACAGAGCATATATGAAAAAGAACCAATATCAATTGATTGATGAAATTAACTGATTAGACACAGTTGAAAGTGAATTAGAGAACTCAAAAGTAGTGTGGAAGAAATTATTTAATTTAGGTAGATACACAGAGAAAAAGAAATGTAAATTAAGAAGAAAAGCCAATGAGGATAAAGTTTGAAGTGTATGATATGTTTAACCAAAGTCCCTGAAAGAGAGAAGAGAGAATTGGGAAGAGGCAATAGTTGAAGACATGATGGCTGAGAATTTTTCAGAACTGTTGGAAGACACCCACTCATAGATTGAACTAGTCCATGAATCCAAGAAGAGAAAATAAAAGTCTAAAATCATCAGAATTAAACTACCAAACACCTGACTCAAAGAAAAAATATATTTCTAATATCCAGTGACAAAAGACAGATTATCTTCAAAGGTGTTATTGGTTAGCTAACTTCATATTAATAGAAGCCAGAGCAGAATAGAATCATACCTTTAAAATGGTGAGGGGAAACATCAACTTAAGATTCTATCCACATCGATTGTATTTTTTAAGAATGAGGTTGAAAGAGACATTTTTAAAGACATGTTAGAAAATGAAAACATGCCCTTTATGATAGCATAAAAATGTAAAGTCCCTAGGAACAAACCTAACAAAATATGTTCAAAATTCTTTTAGTGAAAATTATGAAGCTTAGATGCCTTTAAGAAGACCTAAACAAATGAAGAGTTATAAAATGTTCATTGATTGTGAGCGTATAATGTAAAGATGTCCACTTTCCCAGGGAGAGTCTATGAAACCTTGAACAAACACCTAAAGGTTTTGTGTTCATGTGTGTGAGCATCATGAAAGGCTTATTGCAAAAAACATACAGAACTGCACAGGGCAATAGCCAAGGCACTCTTGAAGGAAAAGGGCAATGTGGGAAGACTTGGCTTACCAGGTATCAACCCTTCTTAAAACACTGTAGTAAGTAAAGACAGTGTGGGTTTGGTGCCAGAATAGACACAGAGAGCAGTGAGGATGGATTAGGAACAAGTTCATGGACATAGACTTCATCTGACAGTGTGATTAATGAGGAGTAGAGATGGGAAGATTTTTCAACAAATGTTGCCGGGACAACTTGGTACACATGGCCTCGGGCAATGACCCAACTTCTCTGAACCTTTGATTCTCACCCAGAGACAAATCGGGCTTCCTTCAAGAGGAGAGGAGAGTGAGTGCCCACCTCACACCTGGAAAAGCCACCAGGAGTAGGCCCACTGTCTTGTCCCTCAGAGGAAAACCAGAGCTCCCCAGTAAGGTGGCCCAAGAGGTCACCAAGTGCTCCAGCATTAGATACTGCAGTGCTGCACTGATGCTGGGGGGCCACCCCTCCCAGTGCCTTGGCTCACCCATCCAGGAAAGGACCTTGTGGGCTCTTCCCTGAAGCATGGCCAGGCCAGCCCATGAGGAGGGGCTCCACACGAGGTGGGATTCAGAGAGGCGAGCAGCAAGCTGCACAATGGATAAAGCACAGCCAGTTAAAGAGCTGCCGTTTAAGATTCTGAGCAAGCCCTGCCTGTGTCTGTGGCACTAAAACTGCCCTTCCCTTTATGAAATGATGGTGAGAACAGATGACAGAGGTTTTTTTTTCTCCTCCTGAGTAATATCCTTACTTGGCAAAATGAAAAGCCAGTTACCCTTAGCTGCTCTCCCGAGCTTTGTTTTGGAGATCCTGTCTGTGCCTAGAATCCTCGCAGCTGGAGTCCAGCCCCCACCTCAACCCAGGGCAGGGGAGGTTGGGGGGGAGGTGGGCCACAGACCACAGGGGCCCTTGCACTCACCTTTGGGGATCCCATCACCTCCCACCTGGGAATGACCCAGTCTAGGGCTCTGGTTGTAGGACCTGGCCTGGCCCGAGGCCAACCAGAGCTTTTGTGGGGAGGGCACATGTGGGGCAGGGCAGGGGTCTCTGGGCCTTTAGAGGATGGGGGGCAGGTGCTACCTGGCCTCACAGTAGAGAAGGATTAACCACAGCTCCCTCTGCAGCCACCATGTGGCAGGGCCATGGAGAGAGGCAGGGTCTCTGAGCAGTGGACTGGGCTCCAGGCCTACCTGGCAGGCCTGCACTAAGAAGCATGGTGGGAGACAGGCCAAGGAGCCTCAGGATCACCTGGACAAGGTCTCTGGGGCTGGCCACAGAGCACTGTGCCTGGCTCAGCCCTGGATGCACATGGAAGGCTGGACAAGTACCAGGCATGATGCTGACCGCAAAGCCGGGGCCCACACAGGACCCCAAAACATGACCAGCTGGACAATAAGGAGGGCGTGTGGCAAGTCTGGGCTCTCACTGGGGCAAGCAAAGCCTCACCCACCAGGACCACTTGGCCCAGGGCAAAGAGGGCCTAGGGGTCTTCCCACCAGAGCAATGCATGAGGGCCAATGGTCGGTGAGAAAGCAGCTTCTCATGGCCATGGTCCAAGGGGCACCTAGACAGCTCCCATGGTGCTGCACTTAGCTGTTCCTGGCAGCCTGCAGAAAGCTCTCACCCCACTGGTATCTCCTTCTGCCTTCTCCAGAGGGGGCTTCCGGTAGACTGGGGGCAGGGTCCCACCCATCCTGTACCTGCTATGGGATGCCAGGGAGCCCACCCACCCTGTACCTGCTATGGAGGCAAAGGCCTCCCACAGAGATAGGCAGAGAGTGGAGGCTGCAGGGCTGGCACCCATATCTCAAGGCCCCAGCCTGACCCCAGCTGCCCTGGCACAGTGAGGCCAATGGGAGGCTCTGCCCATGTAAGCTGAGAAGGGGTGCAGCTCATAGGTGAGAGTGCAGAGCAGGCTGGGAGCAGCCGGGGGGGTGGCACTCACTGAGCTGGGGTTCAGACCCATGTTGACCTTCACATCAGTCTCTGTCTTGGGCTCGACAGCCAGCTCGAATTCCAGAATCTTCTCCACTGGCATATCCTCACTGGCGCTGTTCATTGGCCGGCAGAGGTGGCTGGGTGGGCAGAGGTGGCCTTCTGCCCACCCAGCCTACTTGGGGCCCAGGAGCTGCTCTGCCCACTGGCCCCAGGCTATGCCAACCACCTCTCCCTGTATCCCTCAGCCCTCCCCACCAGCCCTGCCATTCCCCACAGGCCCGAGGCCCCATTTGTCACTGGGGCCTCCCCACTTAAGCTCATTGCATGCCCTTCCAGCAGGCTTGGCCATGTTTAGATTGTGCTTCTGCTTATGAGAAACTTTTAAAGGGAGGCATTTCCTCCTGCACAGTGCTATGGTGGTCTCTGAGGGGAGGCCTCCTGCATGGGGCTCATGGCACTGGTCCTGCCATGGCCAGGTGAGCCGTCTCAGTCCATCTCACTCAGGACCCCAAGATTGTGTTTGTGGCCATCACTGATGGGCCTCTTCAGCATCTGGCTTTCTCCTTTGTGGCCTGGGACATTCTGCACCAGCCCTGGGCTGGGGCGGGAAGTGAGTGGGCCATGTGGTTGTATGTGTGTCCTCCTGCCACAGATGCAGTGGCTTAGCACCACGTGAATTCCTGTCTTTCTTTCTGGAGGTCAGAAGTCTGAAATGGGCATCACCGGGTGACAGTTGAGCTGCCAGTAGGGCTGCATCCCTCCCTAATGCCCTGGGAGCTCCATTTTCCTGGGTCCTATGGCTCCTACCCCATCCCTTGCTCACAGCCCAGTCCTCTGCCTTAGAGGCCAGCCACGGTGCTGCCTCTCTCCTCACTGCCTCTGTGACTGTCCTGGTGTCGCTCTCTGTTTCTGACCCCCACCATGTTTTCTGAGCCGCTGCACTGCAGCCATGCAACAAATGACACACACTGGACATGGGGGGGTGGCTGGGGGACTGCTGTTACAGGCAGCAGGTCTGTGTTGGGGCAAGCCACTTCTCTAGAAGCAATGGCATCCTGAGCATCCCTCCCCACAGCTCTGCGGGTAGCACTGACAACTGCTCAGGAGAGGCCTCACCTTGGCTCTTTGCCAGGACCCCCTCCCCCAAAATAGCTCTGCTGAGCTGGGGCCAAAGAGAGTGGGAAGGTGGGTGGTGCCTCTTCCCATGGACTGACCTGTCCCCTGGTGAGGGTCCCAAGGAGGGGCCTGGGCAGGGGTCCAGCTTGGGGGGTGTCTCACGGAGGAAAATGTCAGGGTCAGCTGCTCTGAGCTCAAAGGTGACAGATGCTGAGGACAGTGAGGAGCAGGGCATAGTGGCATGGTCCCCAGGTATGCCACATGGGTCCTGGGCCTATGCAGTCTGTCCACGTGGACCCTCGAGGGGCTGCAGCACCTCATGAATCACTAACAAAGTCTTGCTTCAGAGGAAAAGCCCCGGGGCTGGCTGCTCTGCAGTCCATGTTTAAAGGCAAAACACAGCTCCAGGGATGGAGCTGCCCCCCACCTTGGCCAGTAGGTGCCATCTCAAGAGGGGTGGGGTCAGACAAGGGAAGTGAGCCCCACGAATCCGTGGGTGTTTGCCTCTCTCCTCCCAGATTCCTACTGTGCGCCCACATCTGCCGACCCAGAAATGAGACAGACCCTCCTGGGTTCACGGTTGGGTGGGGGTGGGGGGCGTTATTAGTCAGCCAAAGGGGTGTGAAATACCAAAAATGGGTTGGTCTTTATAAAGGGTATTTATTTGGGGTAGAAGTCCACAGATACCAGGCCATAAAGTGTAAAGTTTCTTCTCTCACCAAAGTCCATTGCCACGTGTTAGAGCAAGACAGCTGCCAATGTTTGCCAGGGTTCAGGTTTCTTGGGTTCTTCTCCTCCCGGGGCTGCGTTTCTCTCTCCGGGCTTAGCTCCTTTGGTTCCTTCACAAGGTCAGCTGTAGACTTATCAGGCAAACAGCTCACTTCTCTTCTCCTGGGGCCTTCTCTCCAATATCAAAACTGCTTCTCAAAAACTGCTTCCTCTGTCCTTTGCCTTGCCTTTTATATTTGATTCCCCCACCCACCAAGGGGTGGAGCTCAATGCCCTATTTACATGGCCCAGTCAATGCCCTAATCATAACTTAATCATGCCCAGATTAACAGATCAGTTTACAAGCATGATCCAATTATATTTTTGGAATTCATAATTACATTAAATTGGCCAACGGCTACAGGAGGTAAGCAGCTCTGTGCTTAGACCCAGCCATCCATGAACATCTATAAAGACCCTACTGTGTGCCACTGCTGACCTGTGCTAGACTCCAACCAGCCCCTACCTCATTTATTCTCTCAACAAATACAAGCACATGTCCTTGGCCAACCCCGGGCCAGCCTCCCTGTTGCAGGATGGCACGTGGCCAGCCAGTGCCCACCTCTGCTCAGCCTTTCCTGCGGACTGGCCCACAGCTCACCTGCCGGGCTGCTCAGGTACTTGTGTTTGCAGCAGGCCTCCAGGTACCCATAGACCTTCTCCTGCAGTGCCTCCACCTCGGCCAGGTTGGAGAGCCCCTTGGAGTCTGTGAGGGAGAAGGTGCTGCCATCAGAGGCCCTAGTCCCACCCCAGCAACCCGTCTCCAGGGACCAGGCACCCCCACAGGCAGCATGGCTTAGGAAATGAGGGTTGTTTGCATGAGTCTGCTCTGGGTCCCATGTAACCTGGGCCCTGCCCCTTGACCTCCCGAGACTCAGTCTCCCCTTCTGTAGAGTGTCACGAGCCAGCCATTCCCCAGCTCTGGTTACCATGGCCACTGAGTGAGACCCCTGCAGCTGGTGGCCTTTGCTGCAGACACCCTGATGAAAGCTGTGTCCTCTCTCCCCAGAAACACCCCACAAATACTCCTGGAAGCCACTGGCAGAGCCTTGGGCCATGGACCAGGGCCCTGGGGGAGGGAGCCCAGCCTGGAGGGTCACAGCCTGCAGGCAGGGATGCCCGGGACTGGGGGCCCAAAGCTGCCAGTGGCCCACAAGGGTAAAGGAGTGAGGGGAGGTTTCCAGGGCCAGGTTGGTTGAAGCCGTGGAACTTAGTAAAGTGGCCAGAGACCCTTGCACCAGTTGGTGCAGTGACCTCGCCCACCTCCACATCAGCCAGCCCACCATACTGTGGCCTGTGCCTCGGAGCTGACCCCTGGTCTCCATGCCTGAAGACCTTGACCCAGTCCTCCCCTGTACGGTACAAGCC
>JAKSZT010054581.1:3622108-3658174 GCA_026826555.1 Tolypeutes matacus
CACCCCTCTGCAGCTGTCAGGCCTCCAGGGGTCAGGTCTGCTACCAGGTCCCCCTGAGGCCCAGGTATTGGGCTCCCATGGCCTGTCCTGGTGACCAGCTTCCCAACAGGGGCAGCAGAGGCCCAGCATGAATGTCACAGACCTGGGTCTGCAGCTCAGGAAGGCACCAGACCCCCGCCCCAGGCTCTGCTCCCCAGACCCCTCAGTGGGTTCTGCACACTCCAGGCCTCCCACCCTCCCCAGCATCGTCTGGAGCCAGCCCATCAGCCAGGCCTCTCAGAGTCCCACAGGGCAGCTCCCAGCATCTGCCCCAGATTCTCACAGCAGCCCATCCTGTCCACCCTTGGCTGCATTGAGTCCTCAGACACAGAAATGGCTCGGCTCCCTCCCCACCAAATATTCAGGGTCTCCCATGCCCCCAAGGTAAAGCCCACCCTCAGCAAGCCCACCTCCCTCCACGGTGCCTGCTCCACCAGCCCCATCCTAAATCTCCTGCAGGAAACATCTCATACCCCAGACCAGGCCAGGCCTTGGGACCCCATCACAGCAGATGGCCCACAGCTGGCAGCTCCTGGGAGCCTTTCCAGGTGACCTGTGAGTAGGTGCTGAGGTCCTCTCCAGGCAACAGGTGACTAGCTCAGCCAGCATTCCAGGAATACTTGTGGAGAGAGGAGGAAACACTCCAGAGGCTTTTACAGGAATCCAGAGGCTGCAGAGAGGCAGTGGTGTGAGTGGGGCACCTGGAGCAGATTAGGGCCTGGCCACAGACTTGGACTCACCACCCTGGGCCTTCCCGGGGCCCCATGTCCCAGGCCAGTCCAGGGCAAGGGCTCTAAGCAGGCCCACTCTGACACCCAGAATGTTCTAGAATGAACCTGCTCACTTTGAACTGACAATTCTGGTACAAAGTATGGGAGCTTGGGCTGCAGAGCCCAGAAGGCTCAGCTGGATACAGCACAGCCCAGTCCCCATGAGGGCCTGTGAAAAAGTTTGACTGCCCTTCCCATTTTAGAGAGGGGGACACTGCTACTCAGAACAGGAGGCAGAAAGCAGTGAGGCTGGGAGAACCCAGGTGCCCCAGGCTTGGGATCCTGTGTATCGGGGTTGAAGAGCATGATCATGCTCAGGCAGCCCAGCTTGGTCTTGTCCATCTGCATGCCTGGCATCTTGGACACCATTTCCATCAGCACCCTGCAGGGAGAATCCAGCCCATGTTAGTCCATGTGCCTGCCAGGGCACACAGCAGGGCTCCAGGGAGGGCAAGGCTGAGGCAGACTGTGCTCACAGGAGCTGCAGGGGAAGAGCTAGAGCCCATGTTCGTGGCATTCCATACCCAAAATGATGCCTCCCCTCCTCCTGGCCTGGGAAGCTGGACAACAGGGAGGGGCCTCATGAGAGCAGAGCAGGGAGCCAGGGGTCTGGCATGGGGCATCACATTGCCCTGTCCCTCTTGGCTGCCGGCCCAGCCATACCTATGTCCCACCCACAGGCACGGTGTCTGCCCAGAACAAGGCCTTCCTGGGGCATGAGCTGGCAGATGGGGCATCTCTACTTCTGTCACCAGCTGTGGATGTCCACAAAGGAAAAACCCACCTGGCCTTGTCAGAAAGCAGGGACCCCCTTCTCTATGGGGTCCTGAGGCACAGCAGACAAGACTGGGTCCCTCCAGCCTCTCTGGAATAATCCGATGCCAGGCCCTTGGCCTCCCCTACCCCAGAGGTCTGCCACCCACCCCAGGAAACACAACAGGGAGGATGGGGGCAGGGGACCTGGGAGTGAGCATTGAGCTGGGCAGGGGCATGCTCAGACGTGGAGAGCTTGGAAGAGCAGGTAGGTGAGCGCAGGGGCAGGCCACAAATGGTGCTTTAAACAGGCAAGAGGCAGGCAGGGAAGGCTCCAGGCCAAGATCTCCCTGAGTACACATGAAAGGTGGGGAATACACATCCCAGTGCTGCCCTTACTGGCACCTCTAGGAGCCAACAGTGAAGCTTGAGCTGGGCAAAGAGCTGAAGGTGAGGTCTCCAAAGCAGGGCCCCAGGGAGGCATGACCCCAAGAAAAGGCCCCCATGGCAGAAGGTACTGCACCCAGCAGCCCCCTCTGGGCCTCACCCTGTACTCTTAAAGGCCCTGAAAAGTCCTGCAGCAAGGACACTGAGTGCCTCATTCCAACCCCTACTTTTCCACCATCATGGGAGACCATCTGTGCATATGGCATGGGCTGGTATCCCAGGGGCCACACTCGGGGTGTCACTAGGGCCTGCTGGTCATTCCCCCTGTGGGATAGTGATTCACTCCCCATGGGTGAGTAAACCTGAAGCTTCCAGGCTCTCCTGTTCAGGAGCTGGCCTGTGAACCCTCTCACCGTCCCCTCCCCCCCCACTTCCCCCTTCCCCCCACTGCCTTCCCCCTTTCCCCCACCTCCCCTTCCCCCTCGCCACTGCCCCAATGCTGCAGGCCCCTCCCAGGTCCTCCTGCTCTGCCTGGCTGAAGCTGACATCTAGGTCCCCAGAAGGCCTGGGCCTGGCCGGAGACAGGGATAGGGCAGCCAGCCCCCACTCACCCTGGAGGAGGGTGAACAGGCAGGGAGTCTCTGGAGAGCAACTTGAATAGGGACAGACAGCCAGCTCTCAGGCATGTCCACCCTCCGACTCACACTGGCCCCTCAGTGTAGATGCCGACAGGCAGAGGTGTGGACCAAGGGGTCTGAGCCTCACCACGAGGCACCAGTGCAGGGCTCGACACACCCACGGGCTCAGTCTCAGGGGGTCAGTTTAAATCGCTGCCCAACACCGCCACCACCAAGCTCAATGCCCACCAAGCATGGCTTTGACTAATCAATGGTGCATCTAAAGTTCCTACAAAACTGTATCTGCACAATATGCTCTCATTTCTAGGAAAAAGTCCTTCTCCCTTCCCAGAGAAACACACATGGGGTGAAGGAGTAGAAAGTAAAGCCCTGAATGCGTGATTCAGAAGGAGCTTTCGCCCCCTCCTCACACTTTCCTATGATTCCCACGTTCTCTGGCAGGAAGGTTCATGGCCTTCACACACAGTAAACAACCCAGCTTGGCATGAAGGGGCAGGGCTTGCCCCCACCTGTGGAAGATGGCACCCAGCCTGCACTGTGGGTGCTGTTCTGGTGGACATGCAGGACAGTGGCCAGGAGGAACCCGTCCTTCATGGTGATAGACCAGTGGGAGAAGGAGGCAATGGGCATCTCATTCTAGCCTGTGGGAGGAAGACGCATGGTCACTCGCCTGGCCCCAGGCCGCCCTCTCCCCACCCCTCCTCGCCCTCCCAAGGGCAGCACATGTTGTCACCTCGGCCAAGCCAGGATTTCCGGAGTGGGTTCCATGGAACCCTAGCCCCGTGAAATGTTCCATTGGGAAAGGGTTCCCTGGCACCTAAACTTGGGAAATGCCTTCTCTTGCTGTTCACACAAGCACAGTGAAGGTCCTGAGCAGTCCTGCACTGAGCTCTTCCAGGAGCCTTGCTGAGCCCAGGAAATCCCAGCCCCACATGGTCAGGGAAGGCCCCTTCTGTGTGTGCATGGGGAGCTCATGCCACAGGGCAGCCCCGGAATGTCTGATTGCATGCTGGTCCTGACAGCAAACTCTTGGACAACGTGTGCTGTGTGGAGTGTAAATCATTAAACCAAAACTGGGTTTTAGAGCCACATGACCAAACAGACACTCTGTTATCTCAGGTCTGAGTACCCCCAAGCCAGGGCGGGCATCCAGGAGCTAAGAAAGCATAAGGAAGCCAAGCAAAGGGAGAGACACATTGGTCCACGGAGGCATCAGCAGCTCCTAAAAGCAGGCAGATGAACTGCCTTCACCAGCTCCCAGCTCCCTGGCCACAGCACCAGGTGGAGGATCTTGTTTAATCCCAACCACCAGCCTACTAAGCAGACGTCAGCCTCCTTTGACAAAGGGGAAACTGAGGCATGGGGTAAGACATCCCTTGCCAATGCCCTATGCCTGGAGAGTGGCGGCTGGTCTCTGGGACCCCTGCTGCCTGCTCTCTGCCCAGCTACCCCTTGACCCTGGCTTAACCCTTCACAAAGCACCTTCAGGACAGTGACCTTTGCCCTGCGTGGGAACCAGCGGCAAGTCCCCACTATTGCCACTTCACCATCAGGGAGCTGAGGGTCCCAAGAAGGGCAGACCACAAAGACTAGAGCACAGGCCAGTAACATGCAGCCCTGATGCACAGCTGTCCTACACCGGGTCCCACACACTCCCAGGTGTGTGACCTCCTGCACCCCTAGGAATGCTCACCTCCTGCCTTCCAAGTGAGCTGACCTCCTGCCACCCCAAGGGTCCCCCTGACCCCCAAGGGTATGAACTCCTGCCCCCCCAGTTGTGCTAACCTCTTTCTCCCCAGGCATGCTGATCTCCTGCTCCCCTGGGGTGCTGACCTCCTAAACCCCCTAGGTTTTCTGACTTCCTGCTCCCCAGGTGTGTGACCTCCTGCCTGCCCCAGGTGTCCTCCTTCCCAACCAGGTGTGTGGCCTCCTACACCCCAAGTCATGCTGACTTCCTGCACCTCCCAATTGTGCTGGCAAGAATGGCCCCCCACATATGCTGATGTCCAGCACCACCAGGTGTGACAACCTGCCCACCCAGTTGTGCAATGCCCTGCACCCAGGTGTGCTGCACCCCCAGGTGTGCAACAATCTTCCCCCCAGGTGTGCTGATACCCTGGTCCCCGGGTGTTCAATTCCCTGGTCCCAAGGTGTGATGGGAAAGACAGGCCCTGAGCAGCTCACAGGCCCCTGAGATCAGTGCAGGAGCACCGGGAGGGCCAAGCACATCTGCTCTGCTCCCAGGGAAATGAAATGCACTGAGGGATGAGGCTGGACCAGAGGACAGCCATCACCTGGCACAGCCCACCTTGTCTACAGAGCTTGACCCCAAGCCCACAATTCTGTGCCATCAATGTACCCAGGAACATTCTAAAGGCTCTGACAAATCCTGCATCTCCCTTTGTTCAACCAAGCACTTCTGAAACCTCCTTGCCTGGGAACCCTCTTTCACACCCACAAAAAGCCTCTAGCATCACATTTTCAGGAATGCTGATCTAGATGACCTCCCTGCCTCAATTTGACAAGTTGGGAAAGTAAGGTCCAGGGAAGGGAAGAGATTTCTTCCAAATCCCACAGTGAGCCAGGACTAGAACCCAGGGCCCTGTCCCACCCCCACACCCAGTCCCCAATCCCTTCTACACTCCAAGCTGGGAATGTTTTCCAAATGGCTCTGGGATGTTGGGGCTCACATCCCAGCTTCAGGGACCACTCCTCAGAAGGCTCTCCTCCTCCCTTCTTCCCCCAGGCCCGGGAGGCTGAGGGCAGAGCAGGGCTGGCCCCATGTGGACTTCCTCCCTGGCCCAGGCACTACCCTGCCACTCTGGAACCCTCATCGGTTCCCATCACCCCCATGCTTCTCCCTACCTCTGACCTGGCCACCAGCACCAGCCCTTCACCTAGGCATCTGCCTCTTCCTCTGCCCTGAGACCCCCAGGACTGCACCCAGCACAGGCCAGGCACATGGTGGTGGCAGGAGATGGCTGCTGGGCAGAGCGCCTTCCTCAGCAACGTGCACCTCAGAGTGTGGGCGACTTAGACAGTAACAAGCTAGGACAAGTGTCGGGCATAAGTGCTGGCTGTGCCTGGGTTAGCCCTCCCTCTTACCCTACCACCCAACATGCCAGCCCATTTCTCACCTAGTGCCACATGGATCATGTGCTACTCCAGGTCTTTCTTAGAAATGAGGCAGAGGATAATAAAAAGAGCAAACCTTAAGGTGCGCTCACTTCTGAAGGCTTCCTGGACAGGCAGGCTGAGCCTCAGACAAAGGAGGTCTCCCAACCCACCGTGGCAGACACGGTGCCCTCAGCTGCCAGCCTGCAGCCCACCAGTCCATGGGCCGCTGAGGAGCTGGGGCCGCTGCACAACAACATGGTAGATGCTCTGGAGGTGAGCAGAGGCTGCTCTGTGCACAGCAGCTTCCTCCCCTGGCCTGGTAGCTGCAGGGCTCAGTTCCAGTCTGGACTGACCGATGAGGCTGGATTGGGTGCCAACGCCTCTGCCACCAAGGCCAGCTGGGCCCTCCAGAGGCCAGCCCCCTGGGCAGTGTAGGCTTGGGCCTCAGCCACCTCTGACGTCAAGCAGAAGCTGCCCTTTCACTGTCCTGGGGATGGCAGGGATTCGGGGGTCATCAGGTGGTTGAGTCAGAATCAGAACAAGAACACAGCACCTACCCTTCTGAGCCTAGCCTGAGCACCTACCCTGAGTGCCCACCTACTCCTAGAACTCACCCCATGCCTTGTGTACACCAACCCTCCAGAGCATGTGAGGAAACTGAGGCACAGAGAGCTTAAGAGCCTTCACCAGGTCCAAGGCTCTTAGCTCCCTGTGAGGCCAGCTACCCCAGTGCTCCCTACAGACTCCCTCTGAGAGGCCATTCCCCCCATGCTCTCCACAGACCCCGACCCCCTCTTTGAGGACAGTACCCCCATGCTCCCCACAGATCCCCTCTTTGAGGACAGTTCCCCTATGCTCCCTATAGACACCCTCTGTGATGCCAGTCCCCACATACTGCCCCCATGATGTCAGTGCCTTCGTGCTCCCCATAGACCCCCCTGTGAGGCCAGTTTCCCCTATGCTCCCCATGGACTACCCCCATGAGGCCAGTCCACTTGCAAATGATCAAGGGTCCTCAGGCCATGGACCCAAAGAGCACTGGCTGCTCGGGCACAGCGTGGGGAGGTCGGCCCACTTGGCAGGAGAGTGCAGCTACCTGGGGCTGTAGTGGGGTCCCCAGAACCTTGCCCTCTCACATCACTGGGCAAGAACTTGTGCTAAGAACCTCAGGCACAGAGCCCACCCACTCACTCAGTAGAAAACAGATAAGGGCAGAGATGCAGGGCTCTGCAGCGGAGGGCCACAGCTCCCCAAAGCAGATGCCTGCCCCTGTGCTGGTGGTCTCATTTGCCAACCTTCAGAGCACCAGACAGCCCCTGGTGCACCAGCCATGTGACCAGCAGCCCCCGCCTAGAAGAGGAGCCAAGGCCCTGACGGACAGAAGGCCCTGATGTCTGGCCAATCCCTGACCTCTCTGGTCTCCCCTCCTCAGGAAGGAGGGGAGAGAAACCGAGGCCCTGGGCCACAGGTCCATCCCGACAGCCCCAGGTTGCATGAGGAGGAAGCACCCAGGACCATTCTGTCTGCTTAGCTCTGGAGCACCTGCAGCCCCTGCCCTGCCTAGTGCTCCTCCCCAGCTCCCAGGTACTCATCTGCCCACAGCAGAATGACCTGGTCATCCAGCAGCAGCTCTTAGAAGTGTGGGATATGCTTGGCCCCCTCTACTAGCGTAAAGAGCTGCTTGTCTGCTGCTTGGCAAATGGTGGCAGGGTCCTTTGGCTACAGCAGAAAGACATCACATCAGGTCCACACCGCCAAAGCATTTGCGGGGAACATGGCCCAAATGTGCTCATCCCCGTGGCGGTGGAACAAAGGCCCCAAAGATGCCCACACCCTGGCCGCAGAGCCCCGACGTTGTTCACGCCACAGGAGGAACTTGAAGGATGGGACTAAATTAAACATCTTGGTATGGGAGATGCGCCTGGATTATGGGGGTGGCCTGAAGGCACCCCAGGGTGCTTATAGGGGGGCACGAGGTCAGAACCAGAGAGGGACACCAGGATTGACACAGAGGCAGTGAGGAGAGAGGCGGCACCATGGCTGGCCTCAAAGACAGAGGACTGGGTTGTGAGCAAGGGATGGGGCAGGAGCCGCAGGTAGGAAAACGGAACCCCCAGGGCATTTGGGAAGGACACAGCCCTGCTGGCAGCTGGACTGTCACCTGGTGATGCCTATTTCACACTTCTGACCTCCAGAAACAAAGAGAGGACGTCACATGGTGTTAAGCCACTGCGTCTGTGGCACTTTGTTACAGCAGCAGGAGGGCATGCACACAACCCCGCCACAGACCCGGGCAGGTGCAGAGTGTCCCAGGCCACAGAGGAGAAAGCTAAACACTAAGGGGGACCCACCAGCCACATGGCATGGGGGTGCGAGTGGGGAGGCTGCCCCCTTGGGTGGGCATGGAGGACAGCTCAGGGTAGGTCAGACAAGTAACTGGGCTGAGACACGAGAAATGCTCCTTCAGGCCTTCTGGAATGTTCTATCCAGAGGAGTGAATCCAGTCACTTTCAAATAAAACCCCGGCCGCCACTAGGCCACAACCGCAATCTCGGGGTCCTGGGGGAGATGGGACTGAGACAGCTCACCTGGCCATGGCAGAACCAGTGCTGTGAGCCCAGCACAGAAGGCCCTCCCCTCAGAGACCAGATGGTACCACGCAGGAGGAAACGCCTCCCTTTAAAAGCTTCTCATAGGCAGACGTGAACTCTAAACAGGGCTGAGACTGCTGGAAGGGCGGCTAGGAGCTTAAGTGGTGAGGCCCCAGTGATAAGTGAGGACTTGGGCCCATGGGGGAGGGGCGGGGCTGGCGGGGAGGAGTTGAGGGTTGCAGGAAGGGGTCCTGGGGCCACAGGGAGAGGCAGTCAGCACAGCCTGGGGCCTGCGGGCAGAGCAGCTCTTGAGCCCCAAGTTGGCTGTGTGGGCAGAAGGCCACCTCTGCCACCCAGCCACCTCTGCTGGCCAATGAACAGTGCTAATGAGCACATGCCAGTGGAGAAGGTTCTGGAAGCCGAGCTGGCTGTCAAGCCCAAGATGGAGACCTACATGGAGACCAACATGGGTCTGAACCCCATCTCAGTGAGTGCCGCCCACTCAGCTGCTTCCAGCCTACCCTGCACCCTCAACCTCCAAGTTGCACCCCTTCTTAGCTGATATGGGCAGAGCCCCCTGTTGGCCCCGCTGTGCCAGGGCAGCTTGTCAGGTCATCGGTGGGGTCTGGCTGGGGTCTCAAGAGATGGGTGCCAGCCCCACAGTCTGCACTCTTCGCCTATGTCTGTGGGGGGTCTTTAACTCCATAGTAGGTATAGGGTGGTTGGGACCCTGGCAGTCGGTGGGACCCTGTCCCCAGCCTACCGGAAGCCCCCTCTGGAGAAGGCAGAAGAAGGAGATACCAGTGGAGCGAGAGCGTTCCACAGGCCACCAGGAATGGCCAAGTACAGCGCCGTGGGTGCTTTCTGAGTGCCTTTGGTCCATGGCCACAAGAAGCTGCTTTCTCACAGACCTTTGGCCCTTGTGAGTTGTCCCGGTGGGAAGACCTCTAGGCCACCTCTGGCCTGGGCCCAGCATTCTTGAAGGACAAGGCTTTGCTCGCTCCAGTGAGAGTCCAGGCTTGCCGTGAGCCCTCCCCGTTGTCCAGCCTGATGCATTTTGAGGTCCTGTGTGGGCCTCGGCTTTGTGGTTTCAGCATTGTACCTGGTCCTCATCCAGCCTCTCATGTACATCTAGGGCTAGGCCAGGCACAGTGCCCTGTGACCACCCCAGAAACCTTGTCCAGGTGACCCTGAGGCCCCTTGGCCCATCCCCAACCACTCTTCCCAGGGCAGGCCTGCTGGGTGGGCCTGGACCCAGTCCACTGCTCAGAGCCCCCCACCTCTCTCCATGGCCCTGTCCCATGGAAGCTGCAGAGGGAGCCGTGGTTAATCCTTCCCCACCGTGAGGCTGGGTGGTGTCTGCCCCCACATCCTCTGGAGGCCCAGGGACCTCTGCCCTGCCCCGCCAAGCCAACATGTGCCCTCCCCACACAGGCTTTAGTCGGCCTCAGGCCAGGCCAGGTCCTGCAGCAGGAGCCCTCGACTGGGTCTCTCCAAGGCCTGAGTGGGAGGTAATGGGGACCCTGAAGGCGGGTGTAAGGCCCCCCATTGGCTGTGGTCCACCTCCCCTACCCCAAGTGGGTTGGGGGCAGGACACCAGCTGTGAGGATTCTGGGCACAGGCTGGAGATCCAAAACGAAGCTCGGGAGAGCAGCTAACGGTCACTCGCTTTCCATTTTGCCAAGTAAGGATGTTACTCAGGAGAAGAAAAAAAGCCTCTGCCATCTGTTCTTACCATCATTTCATAAAGGACAGGGTGGTTTTAGTGTCACAGGACAGGCAGGGCTTGCTCATAATCTTAAATGGCAGCTCTTTAACTGGCTGTGCTTTATCCACTGAGCAGCTTGCTGCCGGCCTCTCTGAATCCCACCTCATGTGGACCCCCCTCCTCACAGGCTAGCCTGGCCCTGCTTTGGGGAAGAGCCCACTAGGTCCTTTCCTGGATGGGTGAACCAAGGCCCCAGGAGGCGTGGTCCACCAGCCTCAGCACAGCACTGTGGTACCTAACTCTGGAGCTCTTGCTGGCACCTTGGGCCACCTTGCTGTGGTGTTCTGGCTTTCCTCTGAAGGATGGGGCAGTGGGCCTGCTCTCGGTGGCTTTTCCAGGTGCAAGGTGGGAGCTCACTCTCCTCTCCTCTTGAAAGAAATCCAATTTGTCTCAGGGTGAGAATCGAAGTTTCAGAGAAGTTGGGTCTTTGCCTGAGGCCATGCAGCACAATGGCTGGGAGCTGGGAGAAGCTGGAGTCCCCCTGTCCCCTGCCCCACCCCCAGGAGGGCCCTCCAGGCCTAGCCCCATGGCACAGTGACTGGAACTCAGCACCTCCCTTCAGGCTGGACCCTGGGTCTTGGTAACCCAGCCCCCACCCCCTCTGCTCTACCCGCTTCAGGGGCTCAGGGGACATGGGACCCAAGACCTGCTTGCCAGAGGCCCCCGCAGAGGCAGCTGGGCCACACTGGGCCCAGGGGTGCAGCTGGCCAGTGGCCACAAGGAGGGTCAGTTCCCTGGACCAGGGCTTCCCAGCAGAGCCGCCTACCTTGAGACTTGGGCTCCCCTTGAACTTCGGGGCTCTGGTCAGTGTCCCAGGCTTGCACTGTTGTTGCCCCCACTCCTGTCCCCACCCCTGCCCCCTGCCCCTGCCCCCAGCTTCTCCAGGGCCACCTCACCCCTCAGGCCCTAGCTCTGATCTTAGATGCTGGCCTGCCCTGAGGCTTTCGGGTTTGGCCCCCACCCCAGGCCTGGGGAGCTCCGATCCCTCCTGACAGTTCTCTGGTCTCACTCCTGAGTGTTTGGGTCTCAGCAATTTGGGTGCCAATGATGTCAGCAGGTCTGGTCCAGCTGTCCTGTTCAGGGTGGAGAAATCGAGGCCCAGGGACAGGAGGAGAGTGACCTGGTGTCCACAATTTTATGGTGGGGCAGGTAAGCCTGGGGGTGGCCTCTACACTCTCCATGATGGGGTGGGTGCACCCCCATATCTGTGAGCAGTGGTGCAGGAACCCAAGCCTTCCACAGCCTGGCAGAGGCCTCTCCTCATTGCCTCCCGCACCAGCTCTTCATTTCTTCAAGACTTAAGGTGCTGGGAAGCAGTGGGAGCAGGAGTTGACATGTACCATGGTCTCAGGTGGTGCCATGGGAACTGTCCCCCACATTAGGGGGGGACCCTGAGTATGAAGAGGGAGATTCCATCCTTCCAGGACTTGGGATGAGGTGTCAGGGCAGACTGTGTTGGCAGCCCAGGTTCCAGGGGTGGCTTGGGGTCTCGGGATAGGTGGGTTCCACGGGTGGCTGGGGTTCTCAGGATAGGCAGGCCAGTAGGGAGAGGGCCTGGTCCAGCAGGAGGTGGGGCATTTCCTCATGCAGGACAATTGAGGAGGACTCCCCAGCAGAAGTGGCCTTCTGCCCTCCCAGCCTGCTTGGGGCCCAGGAGCTGCTCTGCCCGCATACCCCAGGCCGTGCTGACTGCCTCTCCCTGCAGCCCTAGGCCCCTCTCCCTGGACACCTCAGACCTTACCCACCAGCCCCACCCCATTCCCCATGGACCCAAGGCCCATTTCACTGGGGCCTTCCCACTTAAGCTCTTAGCAGCCCTACCAGCAGGCTCGGCCATGTTTAGACTGCATGTCTGCTCATAAGAAGCTTTTAAAGGGAGGTGCTTCCTCCTGTATGGTGCCATCTGGTCTTTGAGGGGAGGGCCTCCTGGGTTAGACTCAAAGCACTGGTCCTGTAACGGCCAGGTGAGCTGTCTTGGTCCCAACTCTCTCAGGACCCCGAGATTGTCTTTGTGGCCTTGGGGTGGCTGTGGTTTTATTTGAGAGTGACTGGATTCACTCCTCTGGATAGAACATTCGAGAAGGCCTGAAGGAGTGTTTTTGGTGTCTCAGCCCAGTTACTTGTCTGACCTACCCTGAGCTGTCACCTCCATGCCCACCTGAGGGGCAGCACCCCCGCTCCCACCCCCACTCCCACCCCCACACCCCGTGATCAAGGCCAGGTCTTCTGCCTTCCAGGCCAGCCACAGCACCTCCTCTCTCCTAGCTGCCTGTGTCCACCCTGGCGTACCTCTCCAGCTCTGACCTCCTGCCTCCCTATATAAGCACCCTGGGGTGACTTCAGGCCACCCGGTTAATCCAGGCTCATGTCCCATCCCAAGATGTTTAATTTAGCACCATCCGCCAAGTTCCTCCTGTGATGTGACAACGTCCAGGCTCTGGGAGAGGGCATGGGCAGCTTTGGGGCCTTTGTTCCACCACCATGGTGATGAGCACATCTGGGCCATGTTCGCTGCAAACGTGATGTCGGCATGGATCTGACACGATGCCTCTCTCTCTGTTGTAGCCAAACGACCCCATCACCAACATTTGCCAGGCAGTGGATAAGCAGCTCTTCATGCTGGTGGATGGGACCAAGCACATCCCACACTTCTCAGAGCTGCCACTGGATGACCTGGTCATTCTGCTGTGGGCAAGTGAGTGTCCAGGGGCTGGGGAGGGGTGTTGGGCAGGGCAGGGGCCACAGATGCTCCAGAGCTAGGCAGATGGACTGATCCTGGGTGGTTCCTCCTTGTGCTACCTGGGGCTGTTGGGATGGGCCTGTGGCGGGGGGCCACAGTTTCTCTTCCCTCCTACATGAGAAGGTACCTCCAGAGAGGTCAGGGGTCGACCAGACATTGGGGCCTTCTGCCCACCAGGACCTCGGCTCCTCTTCTAGGCGGGGGCTGCCATGAGCCTGGCTGGTGCACCAGGAGCTCTCTGGGTGCTCCGAGGGTGGGCAACAGAGACCACCAGCAAGGGGGCAGACACCTGCAGTTGGGAGCCATGGCCCTCTCCCACAGAGTCCTGTGTCTCTGCCCTCATCCCTTTTCTGCTATGTGAGTAGGTGGGCTCCTCTGTGCCTGGGGTCCTTAGTACAAGCTCTGGCCTGGTGTTGTGTGAGGTCGAGCGTCCAGGGGCCCTAGGACAGCCCCAGGTAGCTGTGCTTTCCTGCTGGGTGGGCTGACCTCCTCATGCTGGGCCCAAGCAGCAAGGTCTCATTGGGTCCATGGGCTCAACCTTGGCCTGGTTGATTGATTGTAAGGGGTCTGGCCTCATGGGGTTCGTCCATGGGGAGCATGGGGGAAACTGGCCTCACAGGGGGGTCTACAGGGAGCACAGAGGGACTGGCCTCACGGTGGGGGTCTATGGGGACCATGGCAGCTGTCCTCAGAGGGGGTCCCTGGGGAGACGGGGGGGGAGGACTGGCCTCACAGAGAGGTAAGAGCCTTGGACCTGGTGAAGTTTCTTAAGCTCTCTGTGCCTCAGTTTCCTTACGTGCTCTGGAGGGTTGTGGCACACAAGGTGTGGGGTGAGCTCTCAGAATGGGTGAGCACTTGGGGTAGGTGCTCAGGGCTGGGTGCAGAGGGGTGGGTACTGTCTTTGGGTTCTGATTCTAACTCAATCCCCCGATGATCCCTGAGTCCCTACCACCCACAAGAGGGTGAAAGGGCAGCTTCTGCTTGACAGCAGAGGTGGCCGAGGCCCAAGCCTGCGTTGCCCAGGGGTCTGGCCTCAGGAGGGCCCAGCTGACCTTGGTGGCAGAGGTGTTGGTGCCCAATCTAACCTTGTCAGTCAGCCCAGACTCAAGGCCCGGCCCTGCAGCTGCCAGGCTGTGGGAGGAAGCTGCTGTGCACAGAGCAGCCTCTACTCACCTCCGGAGCATCCACCATGTTGTCTGAGCTGCCACGTTGGGGTGCAGCAGTCCCAGCCCCGGAGCGGCCCATGGACTGGTGGGCTGTAGGCTGGTAGCTGAGGGCACTGTGTCTGCCACAGTGGCCTCGGGAGCCCTCCCTTGTCCGAGGCTCACCCCGCCTGTTTGGGAAGCCTTCAGAAGGTAGCTCACCCTATGATTTGCAAGTTTTTATTTTCCTTTGCCTCATTCCTAAGAAGGACCTGGAGTAGTGCAGGATCCACATGGCATGAGGCAAGAAATGGGCTGGCATGTTGGGTTGGAGAGCAGGAGGGAGGGCCGGCCGAGGTACAGCCAGTGTGTGTGCCAGACCCTTGTCACAGCACGTTACTGTCTATGCATCCTGCATCCTGATGTGCACATTGCTGAGGAAGGTGCTCTGCGCAGCAGCCGCCTCCTGTCACCACTGTGCACCTGGCCTGTGCTGGGCGCCATCTTGGGTGTCTCAAGGCAGAGGGGAAAGCAGATGCCCAGGTGAAGTGCTGGTGCTGGTGTCCAGGTCAGAGGTAGAGAGAAGCGCAGGGCAACAGGAGCCGAGGTGGGTTCCAGAGTGGCAGGGCAGTGCCTGGTCCAGGGAGGAAGGCCATGTGGGGCCAGTCCTGCTCTGCCCTCAGCTTCCTGTGGCTGGGGAGAGAAGGGAGAAGGAGAGCCTTCTGAGGAGTGGTCCCTGAAGATGGGATGTAAGCCCCAATGCCCCAGAGCCCTTTGGAAAACATTTCCTGCTTTGGGCTTAGGAGAGATCGGAGACCAGGGGTGGGGATTGGGCTGGGGCTGGGGCCCTGAGTTCTAGTACTGGCTCACTGTGTAATTTGGAACAAATCCCTTCCATTCCCTGGGCCTCAGTTTCCCCACTTGTCAAATTGAGGGGCATCATCTAGATCAGTGTTCCTGAAAATGTGAAGCTAGAGGTTTTTGTGGGTGTGAAAGAGGGTTCCCAGGCTAGGAGGTTTGGAAAGTGCTTGGTTTAACAAAGGGAGATGTCAGTGCTTTAGAACACTACCCTGTGCATTGATGGTGCAGAAGAGTGGACTGGGTGCTGGGCTCTATGGACAGGGAGGGCTGTGCCAGGCGCTGGCTATCCTCTGGTCCTGCTTCATCTCTCAGAGCGTTTCACCTCCCTGGGAGCAGAGCGGATGTGCTTGGCCCTCCTGCCGCTCCTGCATTGATCTCAGGGTCTTGGGAGCTGCTCAGGGCCTGTCCTTCCCAGTGCACCTGGGGACCAGGGTATCAGCACACCTGGGGGGCAGCACACCTGGGGGCAGGGCATTGCACACCTGGGTAGGCCCTTTGTCATACCTAGTGGTGCTGGACATCAGCAAATGTGGGAGGGCACATTCTTGTCAGCATACTTGGGAGGTGCAAGTCAGCATGCCTGGGGGGGCAGGAGGTCATACACCTTGGGGGACAGGAGTTCAGCACACCTGGGGGGCAGGAATTCACACCCTTGGGGGTGCAGGAGGACACCTGGTGAGCAGGAGGTCACACACCTGGGTGGGCAGGAGGACAACTGGGGGGGCTGGAGATCAGCACACCTGGGGAGAATGAGGTTACAAACCTGGGAGTATGTGGTGCCAGGTGTGGGACAGCTGCATGTCAGGGCTGCATGTGACTGGCCTGTGCTCTGGTCTCTGTGGTCCCCCCTTCCTGGGGTCCTCAGCTCCCCTATGGTGAAGCGGCAATAGTGGGACTTGCCCCTGGTTCCTGTGTATGGTGAAGGTCACCATCCTGAAGGTGCTTTGTGAAGGGTTAAGCCAGAGTCAAGTGGTCGTCGGGCAAAGAGCAGTTGCCAAGGGTCCCAGACACCAGCTGTCACTTGTCAGGCATGGGGCGTTAGCAAGGGGTTTCCTACTCCTTGCCTCAGTTTCCCCTTTGTCAAAGGTGGCTGAAACCTGCTTGGTAGGCTAGTGGTTGGGATTAAATGAGACCCTCCAGCTGGCCCCATGGCCATGGATCTGGGAGCTGGTGAAGGCAGTTCATGTGCCTGATTCTGGGAGCTGCTGACGCCTCCGTTGATCGACAGGTCTCCATTTTGCTTGGTTTCCTTATGCTTTCTTAGCTCCTGAATGCTGGGCCTGACTTGTGGGTACTCAAACCTCAGATAACAGAGCATCTGGTTGGTTGAGTGGCTCTGACACCTAGTTTTGGTTTAATAATTTATGCTCCACACAGCGCATGTTGCTCTCCAAGAGTTTGCTGTCAGGAACAGCCTGCAAGCAACTGTTTTGGGGCTGCCCTGTGGTGTGAGCTCCCCATACATGCAGAAAGGGCCTTCCCTGAGTGTGTGAGGCTGGGGTCTCCTGGGCTCAGCAAGGGTCCTGGAGGAGCTTGGTGTAAGGCTGCTTAGGGCCTTTGCTGTGCTTGTGTGAACAGCAAGAGGAGGCGTTATTTCCAAAACACTGGTGCTGGGGAACCCTTTCCCAGTGGAACATTTCATGGGGCTAGGGTTTCATGGAACCCACTCTGGGAACCATGGCTTGGCAGAGGTGACAACATGCACTGCCCTTGGGGGCCCAAGGAAGGGCAGGAGAGGACAGCCTGGGGCCAGGCAAGTGACCGTGTGTCTTGCTCCTGCAGGCTGGAATGAGCTACTCATTGCCTCCTTCTCCCACTGGTCCATCGCCATGAAGCATGGGGTCCTCCTGGCCACCAGACTGCACATCCACTGAACAGCGCCCACAGTGCAGGCTAGGTGCCATCTTCCACAGGTGGGGGCAGGCCCCGCCCCTTCATGCCAGGCTCAGTGTTTTTCTGCAGGTGAAGGCCATGAACCTTCCTGCCAGAGAATGTGGGAAACCTAGGAAAGTGTGAGGAGTGGGGGAAGCTCCTTCTGAATCATGCATTCAGGGCTTTACCTTCTACTCCTTCATCCCATGTGTGTCTCTATGGGGAGGGAGAAGGACATTTTCCTAGAAACGAGAGCAGATTATTGTGCAGATATAGTTTTTTAGGAACTTTAGATGCACCATCGATGTGTGAAAGCCATACTTGGCAGGCATCGAGCCTGGGGGTGGCACTGTGGGGTGGTGACGTTAACTGACAGAGCCTGTGGGTGTGTCGAGTCCTGCATTGGTGCCTCACGGTGAGGCTCAGACCCCTTGGTCCACACCACTGACCATTAGCATGCACACTGAGGGGCCAGTGTGAGTCAGAGGATGGACACGCCTGAGAGCTTGCTGTCTATCCCCATTCAAGTTGCTCTCCAGAGACTCCCTGCCTGTTCACCCTCCTCCAGGGTGAGTGGGGGCCTGGTTGCCCCATCCCTGTCTCTGGCCAGGCCCGGGCCTTCTGGGGACCTAGATGTCAGCTTCAGCTGGGCAGAGCAGGAGGGCCTGGGAGGGGGCTGCAACTTTGGGGCAGTGGGGGGAAGGGAGAGGTGATGGGGGAAGAGGGAGGCAGTGGTGGGAAGGGGGAGGTGGGGGGAAAGGAGGTTGGGGGGAAAGGGGGAGGCAAGAGGGCTCGCAGGCTAGCACCTGAGCAGGAGAGCCTGGAAGCTTCAGGTTTATTCCCCACGGGGAGTGCATCACTGTCCCTAAGGACAGCTCAGATGGAATGACCAACAGGCCCCGGCGACACCCCGAGTGCGGCCCCTGGGATTCCAGCCCATGCCACATGCACAGAGGGTTTCCCACGATGGTGGGAAGATGGGTTGAAAAGTCATGTTCAGTGTCCTTTCTGCAGGATTTCTCAGGGCCTTTAAGAGTACAGGGCGAGCCCCAGAGGGGCTGCCGGGCACAGTGCCTCACGTCACAGGGGCCTTTTCTCAGGGGCAGGCCTCACTGGGGCCCTGCTTTGGGGACCTCACCTTCAGTTGCGTGCCTGGCTGAAGCTTAGCTATTGGCTCATAGAGGTGCCTGTGAGGGTGGCACTGGGATATGTATTCCCCTCCCTTCATGTGATCTCAAGGGGACTTCGCCTTGGGCTCTCCCTATCTGCCTCTCTTCTGTTTAAATCACTGTCTGCCACCTGCCACTACCTTCACTGCCCACTCTTCCAAGCTCTCCAGGTCTGAACACGTCCCTGCCTGGCCTGACACTCACCCCCAGGTCCCCTGCCCCTGTCCTCCCTGCTATTTCCTGGGGTGGGTAGCAGACCACTGGGGTACGGGAGGCCCAGGGCCTGGCATTGGATGCTTCCAGAGAGGCTGGAGGGATCCAGACTTGGCTGCTGTGCCTCAGGCCCCTGTAGAGAAGGTAGTCCCCACTTTCTGACAAGGCCGGGTGGGTTCTTCCTCTGAGGACATCCACAGCTGGTGACGGAAGTGGAGATGCCCTGTCTGCCAGCTCATGCCCAAGGAAGGCCTTGTCCTGGGCAGACACTGTGTATGTAGGTGGGACACAGGTATGGCCTGGCCAGCAGCCAAGAGGGACAGGGTAATGGGATGCCCCATGCCAGGCCCTGGCCCCCTGCTCTGCTCTCATGAGACCCCTCCCTGGTATCCAGAGTGGGAGGAGGGGAGGTGTCCTTTTGGGCATGGGATGCCATGAATACTTCCCCAGCGGCTCCTCTTAGCAGGGCACACTCGGCCTTACCCTCCCTGGAGCCCTGCTGGGTGCCCTGACCAGGCACATGGGCTGACATGGGCTGCCTTCTCTCCACTGTGTGCTGACAGAGCTGGTGTCCAAGATGTGGGACATGCAGATGGACAAGACCTAGCTGGGCTGCCTGCATGCCATTATGCTCTTCAACCCCGGTACGCAGGGCCCCAAGCCTGGGGTGCCCAGGTTCTCCCAGCCTCACTGCTTGCTGCCTCCCCATTCTGAGCAGCAGAGCCCCCCTTCTAAAATAGGAAGGATGGGTATACCTTCTTCAGGAGCCCTCGTGGGGACTGGGCTGTGCTGTGTCCAGCTGAGTCTTCTGGGCTCTGCAGCCCAAGCTCCCACCCTTTCCACCAGAATTCTCAGCTCAAAGAGAACAGGCTTCATTCTAGGACATTCTGGGCCTCAAGTGGGCCTTGCTTAGATCCCTTGCCCTAGGCTGGCCTGGTGAGTCCAAGTGTGTGGCTGGTCCCAAAGCTGACCCAGGGGTCCCACTCACACCACTGCCCCTTGCAGCTTCTGGGTTCTTGTAAAAGCATCTGGGGTGTTTCCTCCTCTCCCCACAAGTATTACTGGAATGTTGGCCAAGCTAGGCACCTGCTGCCTGGAAAGCAACCACAGGGTCTGCCCTTCAGGTTACCTGGAAATGCACCCAGGAGCTGCCAGCCATGGGCAATCTGCTTTGATGGGTGCCAAGAGCCAACCTTGTCTGAGGCATGAGATGTTTCCTGTGGGAGATTTAGAAAGGGGCCCAGTGGAGCGGGCCCTGTGGAGGGAGGTGGGCTAGCTGAGGGTGGGCTTTAACTTGGGGGCACAGGAGCCCCTGAGGGTTTGGTGGGGAGGGAGCTGAGCCGTTTCTGTGTCTGAGGACTCAGTGCAGTGGGGGGTGGGCAGGATGGGCTGCTGTGAGCATCTGAAGGAGATGCTGGGAGCTGCCTTGTGGGACTCTGAGTGGCCTGACTGCTGTGCTAGCTCCCAAAGATGCTGGGGATGGTGGAAAGCATCCCAGACCTGGAGGGGGCAGAGACTGGGGTGGGGCCCTGGTGCCTTTCTGAGCAGCAGACCCAGGTCTCTTTTACATTCCCGCTGGGATTCTGCTTCTCCTGCTGGGAAGCTGGTCACCAGGATGGCCTGCAGGAGCCCACCACCTGGGCCTCAGGGGTCCTGGCAGCAGGCCTGACCCCTGGAGGCCTAATGTCTGCAGAGAGGTGGGTTTCAGCCACCACCCCACACCCTGGGTGGGCCACATTTGGCTGGAGCCAGATCCACTGCAGGGTGGGCCAAGGGGCCACAGAAGGTCTTGTACCATACAGGAGATGAGGACACAGAGGGCTGGGTCAAGCTCTTCAGGGATGGGGGCCAGGGGTCAGCTCTGAGGCACAGGCCACGGTGTGGTAGGCTGGCCGATGGGGAGGTGGGTGAGATTTCAGCACCAGCTGGCATAAGGGTCTCTGGTCACTTCACAAAGTCCCACGACTTCAACCAAGCTGACCCTGGAAACTTCCCCTTGCTTCTTGACCCTTCTGGGCCCCTGGCAGCTTTGGGGGCCCCATTCCTGGGTATCCTGCAAACTGTACCCCTCTAGGCTGGCCTCCCTTCCCCAGAGCCCTGGGTTCAGATATTGCCATGGCCCAAGGCTCTGTTGGTGGTTTCCCAGGAATATTTGTGGGGTGTTTCTTGGGAGAGGGGCCACAGCTTTTACCAGGGTGTCTGCAACAAAGGACACTAGCTGCAGAGGTCTCTCTCAGTGGCCATGGTAACCAGAGTAGGGGAAAGGTGGGCTCATGATACTCTACAGAAGGGGAGACTGAGTCTCAGGAGGTCAAGGAACAGGGCCCAGGTCAGGTGGGACCCAGAGCAGACTCATGCAAACACCCCTCACTCCACAGGTGCACTGTCTGCAGGGCTGCCTGGTCCTTGGGGGTGGGTTGCCAGGGGTGGGTTTTGATGGCAGCTTCTTCTCTCTCACAGACTGCAAGGGGCTCTCCAACCTGGCTGAGGTGGAGGCACTGCAGGAGAAGGTCTATGGGTCCCTGGAGGCCTGCGGCAAACACAAGTACCTGAGCAGCCCTACAGGTGAGCTGTGGGCTGGTCCCCAGGCAAAGCTGAGTGGAGATGGGCCAAGGCTGGCCACGTGCCACCCTGTGGCACAGGGAGGCTGGCCCGGGGCTGGCCGAGGACAGGTGCTTGTATTTGTTGAACGAATAAATGAGGTAGGGGCTGTTTCGAGTCTAACACAGATCACAGCGGTACACAGTAGGGGCTTTATAGATGTTCACGAAAGAGTGGCTGGTTCTGAGCACAGAGCTGCTTAGTCCCACACCCCCACCCAACCGTGGCCTCATGAGGGTCTGTCTCATTTCTAGGTCTGTAGTTGTGGGCCCACAGTAGGCATCTGGGAGGAGAGAGGCGAACACCCGCGGGTTTGTGGGTCTCACTCCACTTGTTGTGACCCCAACCCTCTTGCGACGGCACCTCCTGGCTGAGGTGGGGGGCAGATGTGGAGGCCTCCTCCCCATCCTGGCCCTGCTGCAGCCCTGGAGCTGCATTTTGCCTTTAAACACAGGCTGTGCAGCAGCCAACCCCAGGGCTTTTCCTCTGAAACAAGGCATTGTTAGTGATTCATGAGGTGTTGCAGCCCCTCGAGGGTCCACATGGACACACCACTGAGGCCTGGTGCTTGTGTGACATCCCTGGGGGCCACACCACCATGCCCTGCTCCTCGCCATTCTCAGTATCTGTCACCTTTAAGCACAAAGTGGCTGACCCTGACATTCTCCTCCATGAGACACCCCCCAAGCTTGACCCCTGCCCAGTCTCCTCTTCGGGACACTCACCAGGGTCCAGGTCAGTCCCTGGGAAGAGACACCACCCACCTGCCCACTCTCTCTGGCCCCAGCTCAGCAGAGCCCTTTTGGGGGAGGGTCCCTGTCAGTGAGCCAAGAGGAGAGCTTCTCCTGAGCAGTTGTCAGCTCTACTCGCAGAGCTGTGGGGACAGGTGCACAGGACGCCATTTCTCCATGGGAAGTGGCTTGCTCCAACACCGACCTGCTGCCTGTCACCAGCAGTCCCCCAGCCACCCTCCATGTCCAGTGTGTGTTACCTGTGAAGCTGCCCTCTCATCTGCAACCCCACTCCATATCCCAGCACAGGCCCCTATGGCCTCTGGTCAGAGCAACTGCCATGCTTTTCATCTCCCTGTGGCAGCCAGGGCCATCTATGACAACTCAGATGCATTCACACAGCTCTCTCCCCTTCTTAAAATCCTGCTCTGGCTCCCCATTGCCCTTGGAGAAAGCCCACATCTGTTACCCTTCCTGCCCCAGCCCAGCTGCTTTTTATCCTGCTTTCCTTCTTTTGGGGTCTTAGCACTCCTCTATGACCTCCTGCCTCTAGGCCCATGCCTCCTGCTTTTATGGTGCTGGCTTGACCCCTCCTCCTCCTTAAAGCCTCAGCCCAGACCTCTGGCCCCCATGTCCCCCAGCTGCTGCTATGCACCCTGGCTTGGAGGCATTATGGTGGGGGTGTGCCTCACCTGGCCTGTCCCCCATCCACATGTTTGCCAAGCTGCTGCTCCACCTGCCAGCCCTGCAGTCCATTGTCTCAAGTGCCTGGAGCACCTGTTCTTCAAGTTTTTCAGGGACATGCCTATCGACACCTTCCTCATGCAGATGCTGGAGGCACCCCACCAGACCACTTGAAGATGCTGGCCCCACCTTCTGCCCCTCCTGTGTGGCCCACTCAGACCTCTGGACTCAGCCCAGTACTGCTCTGCCTGAGAGCTGGCGATGTTTCTGTCATTTTATCACTATGCGTCTTTGGCTGAGGGCAGTGGCTTTCTCAGGCAATGGCTGGAGCTGCGAGAACTGGGGTGAGACCCCACCTGGCCCCGAGCTGTCAGGCCCCCAGGGCCCCTGGAAGCCAAGGAGGTGGAAGGGTTAGCTTGTTGGTTTACTGTTTGCTGTTTCTGGTTTCTGAAATCTCCCCGCCGGACCCTCCTCTTGGGAGCAACCGCCCCTGCCTCCTCAGGGCGGGTACCTGTTGACCTGCTTGGGAGCAGGCTGGTGCTTTATCACAGATCTCACCCCTGCAAGACTGGAGGAAACTCTGGGCAAGAGATGGATGGGCAGTCCTTTTCCAAAGATAACTAGTGTTCCAGCCCCTGAGCCAATCTTGACACTGGCTGACTTCGGTGTGAGGGGCCACCAGGGCCACCCAAGGCTTCAGGGACTGGGAGCACCTGTTTCTCCTTTGTGTTGTCTTGGTTTTAGTTTCTGCCCCCACGTGAACAAGGTCAGCCCATGCCCCCTGCCTCTCACCACCCCCTGCATCTTCTCAGGCTGCATGGTGGGCCCAGGTCTCTGGAGGGCTAGCCAAGTCTTGGCAGGGCCAGGAGTCGCTGTTTCAGTGGCCTTCTTGGAAGGACCTGGGCGATTCAGTGTGCGGCTCTGCTGACCTCTCAGAATGCCGCCAGAAGAGCTTGGCCACCTCTTCAGCATCTCAAAGGCTTACAGGGGGAAGGGGCAGGATTGTTGCTCGGTTTTCCCTGGAAAGTCTGTGGGCAGCAGGAATGTCCAGGAAGGGGAGGGAACTGGGTGCCAGAGAGGCCTGTAGGAGTGTCAGCTCATGGAGGGGAGCAGTGGGCCATGGCAGTGTGGACCCCTCATGGGTCTCCTTCTCTGTCTGTGTCCCAGTGCCCTTGGGTGGGGCTGAGAGGCCCTCTGGTCACTGGCCAGTGGTCCCCAAGCTGTTATTTGGTTGTGCACAGCTCTGTCCACCCTGCACCTCTCCCGGGAGCTCCCAGGCATTTGCTCTGGTTTTGGGCTCAGGGCTCGGGGCCACAGTCCCTGCTCAGGCCTCCCTAAGCTCCCATCCTGGATATTCTGGGCTCAGCCCAGGTGGAGCACTCTACCTCCTGGGGGGGCTCTTTCAGGTTGAGCCAACCTCTTTTGTACCTTAACCTCCTCCCTCTGGCCCGGGTTCTTTCCATATGTGTCTTAGAGTCCAGGCCTCCAGCCTCTGTCAGCAGTGGGCACCTGAGGGGTGCAGTCTGTGGGTGGGGTCTGTGGGTAAGCATGAGGGGGAGCTAGTGGTAATTGGTTTCACTCCTGTCAGCCCTTCCTCCACCCCTCACTGGTCAGTTTTCCTGCTTCAGCTCCCGGTGTGGTGGAGAGCATTTCCTGGGCTGGAGAGGGGCAGGTATCCAGGGCTCCATGGGAGAAGAAAGTGCACATTCTTTGCCATCCAGTAAGCACCAGCCAGAGCCAAGAGGGTGGATGCTGTAACAGTCTGCTTAGAAGGAAGTCCATAGAAGATTCCAGAAATAACTTCTTCTCGCGTCCCTGCTTGGAGCTGCCCTTTAACATGGTACCTTTGGGGCCCAGTGAGAGCAGATGCCTGGGATAGGTGTCCCCCACCACAGGGGATCCTTACAGGGCCTTGTCCACCCGCTGTGGCAGAGACAGGCCTTGCAGGCCTCTCACCTGTCTCCACCCCCAGACTACCCCTGGAAGTCTGAGCAGACTTTGGAGGCAGGTTGTGACTGGCAGAGTGATGCAGTGGGAAATTAGAAAGCCCCCCACACCCAGCAGCCCTCAGTGCCTTCTGCGGCCAAACCCACCCCCACACCAAGCCAGCCCCCACCCAAGCCCTCCCTGTACCTTCCTTGGCTGCATCCAGTGGAGGAAACCCGGCGACCTGGACCCTCTGCCAGAGCCAGCTTCTTCCTGAGAGCTTAGCCACTGGTGGCTCGGGCCAGCTGGACATAAAGCACTGAGCCTCTGGTGACCACCCACTGCCCTCACCCCCCGGGCTGCCCTCAGTGCCCACGAGCCTTAGCCGCCGGGTCTCGCATGCACCGTGCTGCCATTGGACCTTCAACTTCTTCCATGGCGGCTTTTCTCTCCTCTTCCCTTCTCTCATCAACGCAATGCTGTCTTTTTGGAAGGGTGGGGAGAATGGCACGTCGCTGGGTAGGGGTGGGGCTTTTATTTAACCAGACCTTTAGGATTCTTTACAAATCTGGTTCAATTAAGATGATTCTTTTGTAATTATTATTATTATATTATTATTATTATTTTGGTGGGACAATCTTTAAATTTCTAAAGATACCACTAACACCAGCTCGTTGGCCGCCTGCACCCACGGCCACCTGCGCCAGGCTGCATGATGCAGGCCTTGAGGCTGCCCACCCAGGCCACTGCCTTCCAGGCCCCTGGGCCCACTGGCACCTCCCACATGTTCCAGCCATATCACTTCCCTGCTCTGATGCTTAGATGGTGGCCCCCTGCACTGACAAGTGAAGATGATGCATCTGGGTGTTTGGAAGAAGGTGTCAGCAAACCCAGGTACCTTCCGCCCCTGCATCAGGTGTTTTCCATGGAAGCTGGTGTGTCAGTGACTGTCCCACCATAAGGCATGGCCACACCCTCTTGGTTTTCCAAGTCACTGCATTCCCAAAGGATGCCCGGGTAATTCTTGTGGGGTTTAGTCAGTTCAGGAGCAGGCCCATCTCCAGGGACAAACCACTGGGCAGGTTCTCTATGGCTGGTGGCAATGCCTCCAAGGTGAAGGGTCCCTACAGCATGGAGCAGTCAGCCAGCATGGGCAGCTCTCCTGCAAAGCAAAGGAAGTGTAGGTGAGAGGCTGCTGGGGAGGGCACAGACATAGGGCATGTCCCTCAGGCCACTGAGGCCTTAGGCACAGGTGGGGCCAACCCATAGGGACTAGACCAGTATTGGGGGAGAGCACCCCAGCACCTCATACCTCATCAGGTAGAACGACGGATGGCTGCTGGCCTTCTGCTGGAGAGGTGGCAGCTGGACTCTGTGAAGATGCCTGGGCTCAGAAATGGAGCTCCCCCTCCACAGCCGGTTCTCCAGGCCACTCGGCCCCATGAGCAAGGCCACCTCACACACCAGCTGCCCCATTTTGTCAGGCTGCCAGAATCTAGAACTAAGCGTCACCCATACATAGGCTATTTTCTTCAACGTACACAGAGTTTTGCCCACCTCCTATGTATGATACATTTCACCATAAGAATAACAGAAAATAACACTAGATTATGTGGAAGAACTCAGCTGTCCAGCCCTTGTTTTAATGCAGAGCCACCACCTTTTACATATCCAGTCTCCCGTGAGGGCATTTTCATCTATCCCAGTTGAACCTACAATGAGCAATGCTACTATGGATATTATTTCTCACCTCTCCTGGTGCTCAAGCAAGAATTTCCCTGAGTTAGGCACCTAGGAATGAGATGTTGGTTCCTAGGGTAGGCTAGGCTTATGTCCTACTTTAAAGGTCAAGCCAAAGTGTTTCCTGCAGAGGATGTATGATCCATTGTCCACCTCATGGACAGTACTTGGTCCAGTAAAATCTAAATTTTTGCTAACCATATATAAAGGCATAAATGGTTCAGCACTTTTCATATGATCATTGGCCTTTTGGGTTTCCTCTTTTGTGATGGGGCAATTCAATCATTGTTCTAGTGTTTCCTCGTGTCATAATTCTTTATATATTTTGGATACCAATCCTTTACCAATTATGTTTGAGAAATATTTTCCTCAATTTGGTGTGGCTTTTCACTTTTTAATGGTATCTTTATATCAGTAGCCTAATTTATGCATATTTTCCTTTTGTAATTAGGCCTTTTACACCTTAAGAAATACTTCTATACCCTGAGGACCCAAATGTATGTCCAATATTATCTCCTAAAAGTTCTATACTTTTTCCTTTACATTGAGTCTTTAATCCACATGGAATCAATTCTTCTGTCTAGTACAATGTAGGAGTCCAATATCATGTTTTTTGACATGTGTACCAAATTGTTTCAGCAGTATGTATCGGAAAATCTTCCTATCTCTACTCCTTGTTAATCACACTATGTCAGAAATGAAGTTTCTCTATGTTCATGGACTTGTTCTTGGCACCACTAATCTGTCCTCACTGTTCTCTTTGTCTATTCTGGCATGAAACCAACACTGTCTTTACTTACACAGCATTTTAAGAAAGGTTTATAACTGGTAAAGCAAGTCTTCCCACATTGCACTTTTCCTTCGTGTGCCTTGGCTATTCTTGCCCTATGCAGTTCTGTATGTATTTTCCAATCTTTCATATTACACACACACACACACACACACACACACAAAAAAAAAACTTTAGGGGTTTGTTCAAGGTTGCATAGACTTTCCTTGGGAAATTGGACATCCTTACATTATACTCTTACAATCAATGAACATTCTATGCCTCTTCATTTGTTTAGGTCTTCTTAAAGCCATCTAAGTTTCATAATTTTTACTAAAAGAATCTTGCACACATTTTGTTTGGTTTTATTCCTAGGGAATTCACATTTTTATGCTACCATAAAGGGCATGTTTTTCATTTTCTAATATTTCTTTAAAAATGTGTATTTCAACTTCATTCTTAAAAGATACAATAGATGTGAACAGAAGCTTAAGTTGATGTTTCCCTCCACCATTCTAAATGTATGATTCTAATCTGCTCTACCTTCCATTAATATGAAATTAGCTAATCAATCATTCCTTCAAAGATAATTTGCCTTTTATCACTGGATATCAGAAGTACATATTTTCTTTGTGTCATATGTTTGGTGTTTAATTATGATGACTTTAGACTTTTATTTACTCTTCTTGGATTCATGGGCTTTTTAAATTTATGAGTTGGTGTCTTCCAACAGTACAGGAAAAATCTTAGCCATCATGTCTTCAACTATTGCCTCTTCCCAATTCTCTCTCTTCTCTCTTTCTGGGACTCTGATGAAACACATCATGCACTTCAAACACTATCCTCACTGGCTTCCCTTCATAATTTGCCTTTTCTTTTCTCTGTGTATCTACTTGAATCAAATAATTTTGGGAAGATGGCATCAGTTTAGGAGGGCACTCACTGACTAGGTCTCTGAGGACAGCTGACTGGGAACAGGGTCCTCCCTGGGGATCTGTGCTGTGGGTGCACGGAGCAAGAAGATTGTGACATCCATCTGCAGGTAGCTCAGTGGCATGGATTGCTCAGTGGAGATTCGTGAGTTTTAACCCTGCTCATGGAGGTTAACACAGACGGTTGAGCCCCACCTTCAGGGGAAAAGGCTGGTTTGACATGTGACTCCCGCCTGCAAACCAGTGAGAGGGAGCATTCTTGGAGGTGGGAGGATTCTAGTGGAGGGTCGAAAAGGCTTTCCTTTCTGTGGATTTTGCTGCCTGGAACCCCTTGCAGCTTTGGGGAACAAAATAGCTGGCTTGAAGCAGGACCAGGCTGAGGGGAGTGGTAAATCTGCTGAGGAAGTTGACTTACCGAGCTGCCCAGGGAAATGCCACAACCCCCCACTGGCAATCCTGTGAAAGGGAGCATTCTCGGAGAGTGGGAGAGTTCTGACAGAAGGTGGAAAGGGGTTTCCTTTCTGTCAATTTGGCTGCCTGGACCCCCTCATAGCTTTGGGGAGCAGATAAGTTGACTGGAAAAGCTCCAGGCTGAAAGGAGAGGTGAATCTGCTGAGGAAGCCTGATTTACCCAACAGCATGATGATACTCAGGCTTGGCTCCAGAGGGAGCAGAGTCAGTCATTTTTATCGTTCTGCACTGACTAGCATCAGAGATTCAGATCCCCTGGGGAGGCCAGGAAGTGGCAAGTGACAATTGTTTAGAGTCCTCGAGCCTAGTAAGGGTCCTCTCAGTGAAGGGAGTGGTCTAGAAGAGGACATATTTTGGGTCCCTTATTCGCCAAAAAAAAAAAAAGTCACTTTAAAAAATAAAAAATGAATTTTTCTTTTTAATTTAGTTTAATAGCTAAAATCTGCCTCAAAACCTGCAGATAGAACCTTGCAGGGCAATTGATTGATAAATACAAGTGGGCTGAGAAGTTCCACAAGGACCTAAGAAGGAACGCGGTTCTTCCTTAGACCACATTTTTGTAAGCAAATGCACATATATGCATATATATTTATATATCATTTTGCAAATGTTGGTATGTATTGTGAAAATTTTGATTTTTACCCACAAAAAAAAAAAAGAGAAAGAAATTGATGCTCCCAACAGTCCAATTACATGTAAAGAGATAGACTCAGTCATCAAAAACCTCCCAACTAAGAAGAGCCCAGGACCAGATGGCTTCACAGCTGAATTCTACCAAACATTTGGGAAAGAGCTAACACCAATTCTGATTAAGCTCTTCCAAAAAATAGAGGTAGAAGGATTATTGCCTAACTCATTCTATGATGCCAACATTACCCTAATACCAAAATCAAACAAAGATACCACTAGAAAGGACAATCACAGACCAATTTCTCTAATGAACCCAGATGCTAAAATCCTCAACAAAATACTTGCTAATAGCATTCAACAACATATCAAAAGGATTATACACTGTGATCAACTGGGTTTCATCCCAGGTATGAAAAGATGGCTCAATATAAGAAAATCAATTAATGTAATACACCACATAAACAGATTGAAAGAAAAAAATCACATGATCATCTCTATAGATGCAGAAAAAACATTCAACAAAATACAGCATCCTTTCCTGATAAAAACATTGCAAAAGATAGGAATAGAAGGAAACTTTCTGAATATGATAAAGGGAATATATGAAAAACCCAAAGCTAACATTATCTTCCATGGTGAAATCATAAAAGCCTTCCCTCTGAGATCGGGAACAAGACAAGGATGCCCACTATCACCACTCCTATTTAACATTTTGTTAGAAGTGCTTCCTCAAGCACTGAGGCAAGAAAAAGATATAACAGGCATCCAAATTGGAAAAGAAGAAGTAAAAATTTCATTATTTGCAGATGACATGATCCTATACGTAGAAAGCCCTGAGAAATCTAAAACAAAGCTTCTAGAACATATAAAGGACTTCAGTAATGTCGCAGGTCATAATATCAATGTTCAAAAATCAGTAGCATTTCTGTACACCAATAATGAGCAATCTGAGGAGGAAAACAAGAAAAAAATACCATTTACAAAAGTAACTAAAAGAATCAAATACCTAGGAATCAATTTAACTAAAGATGTAAAGGACTTATATACAGAAAACTACACAATACTGTTAAAGGAAAAGAAAGAAGACCTAAATAAATGGAAGAATATTCCCTGTTCGTGGATAGGAAGACTAAACATCAAGATGTCTATCTTACCCAAACTAATCTACAGATTTAATGTAATCCCAATAAAAATCAACACTGTATTTTTTAAGGAACTGGAAAAACTAACGACAAAATATATTTGGAAATTTAAGAGTCCCCAAAGTGCCCAAGACATATTGAAAAAGAAAAATGAAGTTGGAGGTATCACATTACTTGACTTTAAAATATACTACAAATCTACAGTGCTCAAAACTGCATGGTATTGACACAAGGACTTACTGACCAATGGAAGTGGATTGACAGTTCTGATATAGATCCTCGCATATACAGTCATCTGATATTCCAAAGGTCATCAAGCCCACTCAGTTGGGAGAGAAGAGCCTCTTTAACAAGTGGTGCTTGGAGAACAGGATATCCATATCCAAATGAAAGAGAGAGGAAAAGCATCTCACACCTTATACAAAAATCAACTCAAGATGAATCAAAGATCTAAATATAAGAGCCAAAACCATAAAGACCTTGGAAGATAATTGATAGGAGCATCTACAGGACCTTGTAATAGGAAATGATTTCATGAACTTCACACCCAAAGCACGAGCAGCAAGAGAAAAAAATAGATAAATGGGATCTCCTCAAAATTAAAAACTTCTGCACCTCAAAGGACGTTATTAAGAAAATAAAAAGGCAGCCTACCCAATGGGAGAAAATATTTAGCAGGCATATATCTGATAGGAGCCTAATATCTTGCATATATAAAGAAATCCTACACCTCAAAAATAAAAAGACAAACAACCCATTTAAAAAATGGGCTAGTTCCCTGGAAAGACACTTCTCCAAGGAAGAAATACAAATAGCTAAAAAGCACATGAAAAAATGCTCAACATCGCTAACTATTAAGGAAATGCAAATCAAAACCACAATGAGATACCATCTTACACCCATCAGAATGGCAGCTATTAAAAAAACAGCAGACTCGAAGTGTTGGAGAGGATGTGGAGGAATAGGAACCCTCATCCACTGCTGGTGGGATTGTGGAATGGTCCAGTCACTGTGGAGGACAGTTTGGCATTTCCTCAGAAATCTAACATAGACCTTCCGTATGATCCAGTGATTCCACTGCTGGGTATATACCCAGAAGAACTGAAAGCAAAGACACGTACAGATATATGCACACTAACGTTCATAGCGGCATTGTTCACCATTGCCAAAAGTTGGAATCAGCCCCGGTGCCCATCAACAGATGAATGGATAACCAAAATGTGGTACATACATACAATGGAATATTACTCAGCTGCAAGAAGGAATAAAGTGCTAACACACGGAATAACATGGATGAATCTTGAAGACCTTATGTTGAGTGAAGCAAACTAGGCATTGAAGGATGAACAGTATATGACCTCATTGATTTGAATTGCAGAAAGTGAGCAGTCTCTGAGAACCATTGTCTGAAAGATAGGTTAACAAGAGAGAGAAAGAGAAGGTTGTGAGTCATCACACATATTGACATAATCTATGGTAAAGTGATACAGTATAGTTGCATATTGAAGCATAGTACAGTTGGGTAGAGACATTACTGGGTTTGGTGGTGTAGGGTTGACAGGTGGGTAGATTAGGAAGGGTGGGTTAGAATACCCAGAATACTGGGGGGAGAGTTGGGAGTGGGACTAGTTGAACATGGTATTTGTGAGTATGATGTTCAAAGTGCAGGAGTGGAAATGCTGTTATGGCAATATGAAAAGGTAGTGTCACTGGTTTAGGATGTAGGTTGGGGGGGGCATTCAGGAAGGGGTGCATCTGGAGTAGGCTTCTGGGTAATGTGTGATTGTTCATCCTGTCATAAGGTTTTGTGTCAGGGAGTGGAGACCCACACGGTGAGTGGGAAGGGGATGGATCCCCATCTTTGGGAGGACCAATTCACCCAGAAACAGACACGTCGGTGTCTCTTAGGCACAAAGGTGGATCCTAATAGGAAAGGATAATTAGCATGTCAAGACCTCTTGTTGCATGTAACTGTGAATCCTGTCATCCAATGGGTCAAGACAGGGGAGTGTCATGAGCCCCAGGAGGATGGGGAGGAAGGAACAGAAAAGATCAAACAGGGGGTATTTAGTAGTCATGTGAAATGTTTTTCATTACCTTACAGTAATGAACACAGGACATGGTAAATATCATCAAAAATTATAAACAATACTGTTTAAATTGTAAATTATACAGAAAACCATAGACAATGTTTAGTAGCTATGTTTCACTATCTGTATAACAGTTATAATAATGCCACCATACACACACAAACACACACACACACACACACAAAATAGGTTTTGATATGGCATGAGGAAAGGGGAAGGAGGTTGGGTATATGAAAGTCTCTAGTATTCTGTGTGTGTCTTTGCTGTGACCTAAAACCTCTCTGAAAATTAAATAAAAAATTGGGAAACACTGGAGAATGAGAGGGGAAAGATGCCATGGTACAGACTAGACATCAATCAATATATGAGGGAATACTGAATTCCCAGCTGGGAGAGCTCTGCCACATTCTCCAAGGGAGCAGCAACTGTTCCCTGATTGCAGCAGCAGTGTCTGGCAAAGGAGGATGGTCCACTGATGGGTTCTTGTTTTTGATGACTAGCCTTATGAGTCTTTGATGTTGTAATTGAAACTTAGCCTCCTGTTATGGGGTGCCTAAGGGTTGCCACCTGAGAGCCTCCTTGTTGCTCAAATGTGGCCTCTCTCTAAGCCAAACTCAGCATATGAATGCATTACCTTCCCCCCAGTGTGGGACATGACTCCTGGGGATGAGTCTCCCTGGCAACGAGGGATAAATATCAAGTGCCAACTGGCAAAACAACTGTAAAAAGACCTTTAATAAAAGGGGGAAAAGGTAAAGACAAATGAGTTCATACGGCTAAGAGTCTTCAAAGGGAGTCGGGAGGTCATCCCAGAGGTAACAGTTACACACACCTCAGTAGGATCTCATGAAATACCAAAGTGGATATCATCCCACACAGAGTGTCTCCTATTGCCTCTGGAGACACCCAGGCCTTATATAAGTGGGGATAGCTCCAGAGATTAATGCCTTATCATTGGGCTCTACTTTGTAATCCGTGCTCCTGAGAGTGACAGAATTGGACTCAAATAAGTCCTCCCTGCACATTGTCCACCAGTCCTTTCTATTCAAACATATATGTGATGCTGGAGTTTGTAGGTGTACTTCCAGAGACTGGAGCCTCAGGCCTGCCCATGTGCCAGCTGTGCCTGGAATCTCGGTGGAACTGCAACTCCTACTCTACAGCTCAATGGACTCACCCAAGTCACCTGGTGAGGAGACGATGATGGACAATAGCCATCCCAGGGAATGGAGAGAGCCTGCAGCTGCAGTTGGGATTATCCCATCCACCATATCCATGGGATATAAGCCCCCTCTCACTTGGAGGTGGAGTGGACATCACCATCCCAAACTCCTCAGTGTTGGGGGAAAAGCTATAGACTAGAGTCAACTTAATGGTATTCTGTTGTAGACATAATGTGATTCAAGCAATGGAAGAAATTACAAGATTGAGGTGGAGCCAGTGGCCACTGGATGCTTTTGGAGCAGGGAAGGGAAAATCAGTTGTAATACAGGTGCTTTTTCAGGACTTGGGAATTATCCTGAGTAACATTACAATGACTGATATAGGGCATTTTACATCAGCATATAACACGCAGAACTGTGTGGGAGAGAGTGTGGCCTACAATGTGAACTATGGTCCATGCTTAGTGGCAAAGCCCCAGGATGTGTATATCCATTGCAGGTGATGTGCCACACTAATGAAAGATGTTTATGTGGGATGTTATGGGAGGTATGGGAGGTGGGGAACATGGAAATCCCTGTAATTTTTGTGTAACATTTATGTAATCTAAGCATCTTTTATAATAATAATAATAAAAAAGAACACACACACAAATAATTCTTCCACACTAGTTTCCTGTTCACTAATTCACTTTCAACTGTGTCTAATCAGTTAAACTCATCAATCAAGGTGTTTGCTTAAAAATTTCATTGACATTTGGTTCTTTTTCATATATGCTCTGCATTTATACTTTTTGTTTCCACAAGGTATTTTAACTTTGTCTTTTATGTATTTAAACAAAATAATCAGAGTTACTTTATATTTTGGTCAGCTAATCAAATATCTCAAGTCTTTGGCCATTTCTGCATTAGTTTCTGTTCATTCTCACAGAGATTTGTTTCCATGTGTACTCCCATTTTATTTGTAGGTCTTCATTTTTCTTTTATTTGTGAAAATCCTTGGAGGACTGGGTTGAACATCATATCTTCAGAGGGAAATTCTGCTGGGCACTTGACATACCAGTCAAGAATCAATCCAGATTAAATTCTTAGCTTGAGCATTTTGGGAACATCTTCTCAGCCTTTGGTTCCAAACACTCCACAGTATTTTTCTCTCTTCCTTTCATCTCCAAGTTTTGAGAGATCTGAGGATTCCTGAGTGCTCTGAGGGTCATACTCCTAGTTTACCACTCTAATGAGGGCATGGTCACTTGAGGTTCCGATGGTATGGGGAGAAGGTCACTTATTGGCCCACCATTTTGTCTGTACTCTGAGCTTGGTCTTCATTTTCCACCTGCTAACAAAACTCAAGCCTAAATTTGCCACATCGCAAATGTCTTTAGAGCAAAGGCTGGCTTAAGTTCCACTCAGTTTTATTCCTTGGCCTGAAGAACGCTTACTGTCTTTTCAGCTTCATGGACACTTTTAAGAAGGTTACACCCCAATGAGCACATGCACACTCAGAACCCTGCATTGTGTTTATTATTTTAAAATTTATGGTTAATTGTAGTAATCAGCCTGTCCTTTGACTAGAACCTGCAAGCTCTTGCTTGCATTTTAGTAATCTAAAATTACTTTTTAGCTAAAAAAGAAAAAAATAGTTTTCTTTTCATTTATGACATCTGTTTGTACTTTGTGTTCTTTAAAATCCACCTTAATACCATTGTGGAATTATGTAAAAATCAAACAATAAACCTTCTGTGCCTTCACCTCCTTGTCTAGAAATAGGAGTTGATGGCTCCTGTACCATGGGTACAAGGCAAACATTAAGTAAGAGTATGTGCTCAAGACCTGCTCTTTACTCTCAAAAGTGATAAACATTTGTGAGACATAATCACAGGAAAATTAGCTATTTAAATACAAAGTAGTAAGGAAGTGGATGTAGCTCAAGTGGTTGAACACCTGCTTCCAATATACGAGGTCCTGGGTTGAGTCCCTGGTACCTCTTTTTAAAAAGTTGTGAAATGCTTAAGTAGGAGTCACTTGAGAGCATAGGCAGTGCCTAATAGGTGAGGACAGGCCAGTGTGTTAAGACCTCAATGTTGCAAGTAACATGAATCTGCTCCTTCAATGAGTTAATCCTGTTGGTTACTGTGGGTCTTGAGAGAAGAGGGAGGGAGGAATAGAATAGATACAATGTGGGACATTTTTGGTGTGATAGAATTGTTCTACATGATCCTGCAAGGATGGATACAGACCATGTCAAACTTCAGCAAAATCTATAAAACAAATGGTCCAAAATGTAAAACCAAAATGGAAATCATTTGTCATTGTTAGTACCAATGTTTCAGTATTTGTACATCAATTGAAACATGTGTACCATCCACATGTAAAATGTTATTAATAGGGGAAAGGGGAAAAGGGGGACGATATTGGGTATATGGGAATAATATTATTTGTATGCAACTTTTTGTAACCTAAAGCTTCTTGGAAGACAAAATGAGAAAAATAAGATACTGGGCAAATAAATGGAAGCAAATATCACTGTACATACAAGACAACAGATCTTACATTGATGAAAGACATAATGTTAAAAATGCTTTTAATTTTATGTTTTTTATTATTTCAAACTTTTAAAAATTGTATTTTATTCCTTATTTTTAAAATCATCACTGTTATATCATTTTCTCTTTAATTTTATTTGTTTTTTTTTTTATTTTTATTTTTATTTTTTTATTATGGGTAAAAATCAAAATTCTCACAATACATACAAACATTTGTAAAATGATATATAAATATATATGCATATATGTGTATTTGCTTACAAAAATGTTATTTATATATATATATATATACACATATATTTTAAGAGGTGCTTAGATTACCTAAAATATTATACGGAACCCACTGGGATTCCCATGTTGCCCACCTCCCACACCTCCCACCACATCCAACACAAACATCTCCCATAGTGTGGCCCACCAACCTCAATGAACTTACACATCCTGGAGCCTTGCCACCAACCATAGACCACAGTTCACACTGTAGACCACACTCTCTCCCACTCAGTTCTGAGTGGTGTGTGCTGATTTAAAATGGCCTACATCCATTGCCACAACAGTACTCAGGACAACCTCCAACTCCCAAAGAA